>CM077078.1:14623295-14910476 GCA_039513925.1 Platanthera zijinensis | reverse complement strand
TTCAACATCCTTAGCATAGTTATCCTGACCCAAATATAAAAAGGGTGTTCCAACAATCTCCCCTATTTGGATTAGGATTACTATTCACATGAATTTAAGGAAATTAAAAATGCATCCAGACATTTGAAATACTGAAAAATCAAGAACACAGATGGAAGCAGGAGCAGATAGGCAACTATCAAAAATGTTTATGGCAGTAGCATAGAAGATAAGCCATCTTACATTTACTTCTTCTTAGGCTCTTCTTCAAAGCCTTTCTTGAATTTGATTTCCCTTTGAGGGTTGGCAATGTCTTTCTTTGATCTGTAATCTTCAGAAGTCCCCAATGAAGTTATGCTCTTTCCAGAGGGAGGAACAGCAGCAGGATGTAACTCCATGTATCTATCAGCATCAAAGAATTTGCTAGAATGATATTTGTCTAATTCCTGTCTTCTTTGGTCTGACATTGTGCTTATGTTGGATGTGTCCAGTCCCCTTTCTTTGTTCTTCTTAATTAGGTCTAGGGCAGCAAGCTCAGCCATCCTAGCCTTCCATGCAGTAGGGTTGTTAACTGGATCATCATATGGAATAGGAGGCTCATACTTATTACTTTGATCTGAAGGAATAGGTTTCTGCCTTACACCCTCATTGAGCTTAAAGGGAAAGGGACCAGTGGTTGAAGCAATGGTCTTTCCTTCCCTTTGATAAGGTTGGGGTCTGGCTTGACCTCTAGCTTGATTACCTCTAGAAGATCCTTTGGATTGATTTCCTCTTGATTGATAACCTCTAGATTGGCCACCTCCTTGTCCTCTCCTTGACTGATAAGTCTTGCCTTGGAAGGAGGATGTTGGAGGTTTGCTTACTGGGTTAGCACTGCCTCCTGCACCTGGAGAAGGAGGAGGTGGAGGAGGAGGAAAGTCAAAAGACTTGGAATCTCCTTTCTTGAACTTCTTTTTCTTTCTCATTGCCTTGAGCTGATTTTTAGAGAACTGCATCCATGGCTCAGTAATCTTGCATTTGTGCTGTATGTAATAAGGGATGTCATGGTCAGTAGCCCTTTCCATTGGAACTCTCTTTAGAGCTTTGCTTCTAGCTTTCCTCTTTTTAGCAATAGTTGCAGAAGAGTCATCAGAGCTAGTTGCAAACTCATCAGAGGAGCTGCTTTGGATATGATCATAGGGATCATAATAATCATCTTTTGATGCACTTTCTGAAACAGGAGGAGGAGCATCTGCCAGTGTAGATGACTTATCTAGCACTGCAGGGAAAGAAATGGTTTCAGGAGCAGCAGGCACTGAATCAGCTAAGTCACTCAAGACTTCAGAAATCACAGCCTCAATAGACATGGCTGGATAACTTTCACTAGCAGGAGCTGAGGCTACCACTGCATCAGAAACAGAAGAAACAAAAGAACTGGCAGGAGCAACAGCTACCACTGCCTCAGAAACAACAACTTCAGCAGGAGCAAGGGCTTCCACTGCATCAGAAGTGTTAAGAACCTTATCAACAGTCATGTTATCAACAGACTGATCATCATCAATAATATCAACAGAATCAGAACAAATATGAGCAACAGACTCATTTGCAGGAGCATCAGCTACCACTGCATCATCTTCAAGAATCATCTTATCACAACCAACAACAGCAGCAGCAAAGGGAATGATGGCCCTGGACAGATCTTCAGCAAGCAGTAACTTGTGAGAGCTGAAGGATCTTCTGAAAAATGATGCTGGTACTGTCACAATAGAATCTTCAACTGGAGGTGGACTGAATTCTCTATCTGCAATCTGAACATCTGAAACAAGTATCTCTTCACAATCAACAGAAGGCAGCTCTTCTTCTACCAAAATCTCCCCCTGCCTAGATTCAGTAGCAACTGATTCTAGGCCCCTAGAAGAAGGGCCAGCCACAGCAGGAGAGAGGGAAGAGAGCTTTGAAGAAATAGAGTCCAAAGATCTGATTATTGGAGCTAGGGAAGCATCCAATAAGGAGGACAACCTTGGAGCCAAGAGCTCATAGAGCTTATTAGCCAAGGGAAGCAGATCTACTTGCTCAGACTGTTGAGCAGAGGTAGAGGGGAGAGAAACAGATGCAGCAGGAGAAGATGATGGTATAGAAGGAAGAGGAATGGAGGGTTCAATAATGGAGGACATGATGAGGTCTGAGAATGAGGGCTCAGCAATTGTATCATGTGAATCATCCAAGAAGGAATCATCTTGATTGATCTCAATGTCCATTGGAGGGAAGTAATGAAGAGGATCAAATACTTCAGAAGTGGTGGTAATGGATGGAGGAAGAGAAGATGCAATAGTGTCAATGGATGATGTTTGCAAAGGGGATGAGAGCTGAGAAGTTGATGGAGTGAAGGTGGTTGGAAAGCTGAATGAAGGAGAGATGGTGATTGATGGCCTGGCTTCTTCTACTAGGTCAGTTGACTGAGGGTGAGTGGCCACAACAGCCCTTGTTTCAGTAGAGGATTTCATTGCTGCAGCAGCCTTGGGATTTACAATCTTCCTGTCCCATTTTCCAATCAGGGCACAGGTCAACCTCTTTGAAGCTTTAATGTGCTTGGAGGTTACCAGAAGCTGTGGGCAGACATGATGAAGCAACAATCCCAAAGTCCTTCCAAAATGAACATAGGTCTTATTGACCTTTTTCTTCACTAAATCAAACAGTAATTCTCCCCAAATTTAGGTGTTTTTTATCTAGGAGGGCAGCCATGATGCAGAATTGTTGCCTGGTAATAGCATCATGTGCTGTCCTCTTAGCACAGATGACCTTGCCTACCACATCAGCTAAAAGCCTAAATTCAATGGCAAGGTCCACTTTCAGCAATTTGGAGGCATTCTCAGAAGAATGACCCATTCTGTCTAGCATTGCAGCATACTCCTCATTTGACAATTCCAAGCTGTCATTTCCATTCTCTAATTCAAAAGCTTCAGTAAAAGTAGCAGGAGATATTGATACCTGAGTTCCAGAAATAGAACCAGTAATAGTGCTCTCATCTGTATTAGCTGCTGTATATATCCACTCTTTAATTTCAGTCTCTGCCATGGGCATTCTTGTTGACATAAACTTCACTAGTTTCTGTTCTTTAAATAGCTCCAGGATATCCAGAAAATTCTGTGAGGAACCTTCAAAGGAATCCAAGTCGATGTCGAAACCATAATCGAACTTCATTGCCGTCAATATGTTTGCTGGAATCGCCATTATCTGCAGAATACCTCTCAAGAACAAGTGTAAAAGCTTTGGAGGGAGAATGTAGTTGCAGGAAATACGAAAGCGCAAATGACATCGATGCCGAGAAGATGATTTTATACTAGGGTTCGACGCAGAAAAGGAAATAACGTCGAGCTTAGTTCGACGCTAAGAGGCTCTAGGGGAGACGAAGAGACTCGATGGCGTTCAGCTGAGTTCGACGTTTGACGTTTTGAAGGTCGACGGTCGACGCTATTAGGGATGCTGAACGTCGAGCTCTGGTCGACGTCAATTAACGTCGTCGACCGAAACAGAAACTTAACAAACTCTAGACAGAGTCGATCTCTGGTCGACGCAAAAGATGAGGTCGACGGTCGACGCTATTTAGCGGTCGACGGTCAGTCGATCTCCGGTCGACGTTTTCAATTGAAAGTTAGGTGATAAGATCTAACAGCCTCTAGATCCTTAAGGAAGAGATACATTTGCCTAGATTTTGTTATTTTTATGGTTTCAAAATCTTGTAAATTAATTTATGCTATCTCCATCTATCATTCCCAACTGATTAAGGAAGAAGAAGTGTTTCTTTTCATCCAAAGGTTTGGTGAAAATATCTCCCCTTTGTAAATCAGTAGAAATATACTCTAGTGCTATTTTATTCTTTTCTACATTATCCCTTAAGAAATGATGTCTGATCTCTATGTGCTTTGTCCTACTATGGAGAACTGGATTTTGAGCAATACAAATTGCACTAGTATTATCACAAAGAATTTTTGACTTCTCTAAGTTGTAACCATAGTCTAGGAGCTGGTTTTGAATCCACAATATCTGTGAGCAGCAACTTCCTGCAGCCATGTATTCAGCTTCAGCAGTTGATGTAGACACAGATGTTTGCTTTTTGCAAAACCAGGAGACAAGTCTATCACCCAGGAATTGACAAGTTCCACTGGTGCTTTTCCTGTCTACTCTACATCCAGCATAATCAGCATCTGAAAATCCAGTGAGATCAAATCCTGAATCATGTGGATACCAGAGACCTAGATTTGGACAACTTTTTACATATCTAAGAATTCTCTTAACTAATGTGAGGTGTGACTCTCTAGGGCTCACTTGGAACCTAGTACATACACATGTAGCAAACATAATATCTGGTCTGCTAGCTGTAAGATATAAAAGAGAGCCAATGATTGCTCTAAAATTAGTCTGATCAACTGGTTTACCAGATTCATCAGCATCTAAGACAGCATTAGTAGGCATAGGTGTTTTCATAGAAGATGCATCTGACATACCAAATTTCTTAACCAATTCTTTTGCATACTTGGTTTGAGAGATGAATATGCCATCAGCATGTTGTTTGATTTGCAATCCTAAGAAAAAGGAAAGCTCACCCATGCTACTCATTTCAAACTTTGAGTGCATAAGTTGTGAGAACTTTTTGCATAAGCTTGTATCAGTAGACCCAAATATTATATCATCTACATATATTTGTACTAGTAGGATATGGGACTTATGGGTTCTAATAAAAAGAGTTTGGTCTACTCTACCCCTTTTAAAATCATTCTCAAGCAAAAAGGAGGCTAAGGTCTCATACCATGCTCTTGGAGCTTGCTTGAGGCCATATAAAGCCTTATGTAATTTGAAAACATGTTCAGGAAGGGTTGAAGAGATAAAACCTGGAGGTTGCTTGACATAGACTTCTTCCTTGATGTCTCCATTGAGAAATGCACTTTTAACATCCATTTGGAAAACTTTGAACTTCTTGTGTGCAGCATAAGCAAGGAAAATTCTTATGGCCTCCAACCTTGCAACTGGTGCAAAGGTTTGGTCATAATCAATCCCTTCTTCTTGACAATAGCCTTGAGCAACAAGCCTTGCCTTGTTTCTCACAATGATCCCTTGATCATCTAGCTTATTCCTGAAAACCCACTTAGTTCCAACAATTTGATGGTTTCTTGGTTTTGGAACCAATTCCCATACTTTGTTCCTTTCAAACTGGTTTAGTTCCTCTTGCATTGCAATGATCCAGTTTGGATCTTGCTCTGCATCTTGAATAGTTTGAGGCTCTATTTGGGAGAGAAAACAGGTGTGCATCAGATGTTGATTTATCTGATTTCTGGTTTGCACACCTTCTGAAATTTCTCCAATCACTTGGGAGATTGGATGATCTCTTATTGTTACTAAATCAACAGTGGGTGTTGATTGTTCACCAACCTGTGTTGTTGTTTCCTCTTGTGGAACAACAACTGGCTCTTCATTTGGTTCTGAAATTTGATCTGTATCTTCACTCTTATTGCTAGCAGCTTCTTGTTGAGTTGTTGAAGATAGATTTCCCTCATCCATGATGGTTAACTGATTAATATTTTCAGCTAATGATTGTACCTGTAAGTGATCTATGGTAGAAGAATTCTTCTCCTTATAAGACATATTAGATTCATCAAAGGTAATATGCATGGACTCTTCAATTTTATGAGATGATTTGTTATACACCCTATAAGCTTTGCTGTTCAAAGAGTATCCCAGAAACACTCCTTCATCAGCCTTAGCTTCAAATTTTGCTAAATATCTCTTGTCATTATTGTGAATGAAACAAATGCAACCAAAAATTTTGAAAAAGCTAACTTTAGGTTTCTTCCCTTTGAGCAATTCATAAGGAGTCTTATCCTTTAGTTTATGTATCAGGCTTCTATTCAAAACATAATTGGAGGTGTTCACAGCCTCTGCCCAAAAGGTTAGAGGAAGATGAGCATCTGTCAATAATGTTGTGGCTGATTCAATTAAGGTTCTATTTTTCCTTTCAACTACCCCATTTTGTTGAGGAGTTCTAGGAGCTGAGAAAGTGTGCCTGATCCCTTCATTCTGACAGAACTCTTGCATAAGAAGAGAATCAAACTCTGTCCCATGATCACTTCTGATCAGGGCTATATGAGTATTGAACTCAATCTGTATGCTCTTGAGAAAATCTGTCAAAATTTTGAAGTTATCAGACTTCTTTCTTAGGAAGAACACCCAAGTGAATCTTGAGAAGTCATCTACAATCACTAAGGCATAAGATTTCCCCCCTAGACTTTGTACTGTAGTAGGTCCAAAAAGGTCCATGTGCAACAGATACAAAACCCTAGGTGAATCACTCTTGTTAAGTGATTTGAAACTATTTTTAGTTTGCTTTCCTAGTTGGCAAGCCTTGCAGAGTCCTTCCTTCTTGTAGGGACCAGAAGGTAGTCCTCTAACAAGGTTGAGTTTAGACAACCTAGCAATAGTTCTAAGGTTAACATGTCCTAATCTTTTATGCCAAAGCTCATTTGGCTTACTAAGGGAATTAAAAAGGCATATGTCTACTTTAGAAGAATTAAAATCTACTAGGTATATGTTATCTTGCCTATTTCCAATCAATACAATATTATTATCTAGAGCAATATTACATACTAGATCAGTGAACCAAACCTGATAACCAGCATCACAAAGTTGACTGATGCTGATTAAGTTGTGCTTCAGTCCTTCCACATAGGCTACCTTCTTGAAAGTGATTGAGCCTATTTTGACTTGACCATATCCCTTGGTTTGTCCAAAATTGGAGTCACCAAAGATTACTCTTGGTCCAAGCTTTGCTTTGAAGGATGAAAGATTGCTTTTGGTTCCTGTCATATGTTTGGAGCAACCACTATCCAGGTACCAATGCTGGTTCACCACTGGATAGCTCTTCATCTGCACATGTAACAGCTTAGTTGTTTTTCACCCAGTTCACCTTGGGTTGAGGTTGATAACCAATGAAATCAGAAATGAATGACATTTCAGGCTGACTCTTATAGCCTTCAGGATGATATCTCCTAGGAGGAATCACCCATTCAGCATAAGGGTTAGGCTGAGATGTAGGATACTTGATATTCAATTTAGATTTATCCTGTACAGACAACCCAGAACTCTGAGCTCTGTTCGACGCACGTCGACCTAAGTTCGACGCTGAAGTTTCAGGACGTCGAGCTCCATTCGACGCTTGAACAGGCCTACTTTCAGGGACAACAGCAAGTTGACCTGAGTTCGACGTGTGTCGACCTGAGTTCGACGTGTGTCGACCTGAGTTCGACGCTTCAGCAAGGTGTTGCTGATTCTTGTTAGAACGGCGTCGAGCTCTGGTCGAAGGACGTCGAGCTCTGTTCGACGTTTTCTGTTGAACTTGAAGTTGCTTAGGTAGATCAGAATTTTTTCTGGCTACTACCATAATTCCTTTACCCTTGTTACTGGTAAATTTTATGGGAGTTGTTAGCACTATAGGTTGGCTTGGAGAGGCACCCAAACCTAGTGAACCACTCATTCTTGAGTTCACTGTGCTTGTGATGTCTATTAGCTTGAGGCTCCTCCCATTGAGAGTTTCCTCTAGCTGTTTAGCCTTGGATAGCTCACTCTTTAGTGAAGCTATCTCCTCCCTACAGCACTCTAACTCATCAGAGAGCTTGAGATTATTTGCACTTAATGTGCTGTAATCAGACAGTTGACTTCTAAGAGAATCATTTGTCTTCTCTGCTGTCAGCAAGTCTATGCACATTGATTTAAATCTAAACTTGAAATCATCAGAAGAAAAATCAAATGAGTCAAGTACTTGATCTTCACTCAATTCCTGATCAGTCACATATTCAGATTCATGCTCTGAATCTGAGCTGCTTTGTGATGCATTGATTGCCATCATGCAGAATCCTTTTTCTGTGGCATCATCCTCATCATCACTTGTGCTGGATGATTCTTCAGAATCTTCAGTATCACTCCAAGTTTCTGCAACAAATCCTTTCCTTGTATTTTTGGTGTTGCTGGAAGAGGATTTCTCATAATATTTCTTTGAATCTTTCTCTCTTTTCTTGTCTTTTCTTTCTCTCTTATCTTTCTTGTCTTTGCCTTGATTCTCAGGACAGTTTGGTGCAATGTGTCCTGGTTTCCTGCAGCCATAGCAAATAATTTCTTTATTATTAGATCTATCATACCTTGGCTTGTCTTGGTCCTTAGAAGACCATTTTCTGAAATTCTTCCTAGCCATCTTGTTGAATCTTTTGGCTAGTAGGCTTAGAAGTTCTTCATTGACTATCTCCTTCTCTTTAGGTACTTCCTCTGAAGCTTTGAGAGCTATTGTCTTCTCCACTTTGGGTGCAGGAGAAGATGTGTTTTGCTCCCCTTCTCTTGTCTTGACAAATTGCTCATAGGACTTGAGCTTGCCTAAGAGAGCTTCAGTGGATAGCTCAATTTGACTTCTGCCATCTTTGATTGGCCAGATTCTTGAATCCCAAGTGCTAGGTAGGCACATGAGAATTTTATCATTTATCTCAGTGAGAGATATATCCTTGTCCAGAGTTTTCAACTCACTGACAATGAGACTGAATCTGTTGTACATGTCAGCCACAGATTCAGATGGAGCCATTTTGAAGTTCTCATACTGTGTTATCAGTTGAGCTCTTCTATCCTTTCTTTCATCAGCTGAACCTGAGACTATTTCAGTTAATTTGTCCCAGATTTCCTTGGCAGAATTGCATTCAGCAACTTTTTGGAATATGTCATCAGACATAGTTTGTGCCAATATGTTCATTGCTTTTGCATCAGCAACTTTCCACTTCTTTATATCAGTGTCTGTTCCTGCAGGAGGTGGAACAGCTGAAGTACTTGTTGAAGTAGGAGGTCTTGGACATTCTGTTAAGACACAATTAAAGATATCTTCATCAAAAGAATTCATGTAAAGTTTTATCCTTGCTTTCCAGAGTCCAAACTTGGAAAGATTGCACACTGGAGGTCTTGTGCTTGCATACTCCTTGTTTTGTGCCATGAGTTTTATAAAAACAATTTATAACAAAACAAAATAAAGTAACCACTCTATAGGGTTTGATCTTATCAAAGATCTTTGTGGTCCAGGTGTTAGCCTGAAGTAAAGACCAACCTGCCTCTGATACCAATTGAAAGTTAGGTGATAAGATCTAACAGCCTCTAGAGGGGGGGTGAATAGAGTAAGTTCAAATAAATTGATATATTTAAAACCTTTAGATTTACTTAGTGTAGGTAGTGAGTGATGCAAACAGATAAATATATTTAAAGTAAAATCACACAGCACACAAGCAAGAAGAAAAGCAATCCACAGAAGACACAAGGAAATTTATAGTGGTTCCCCAAACTTGGGTAGTCCACTCTTCTATCACCCCTTGATAGGAATCCACTGCAGGATGCTTGATCAGGTGTCCTGGGCACCACCAGATTTTTTGATAAGGTGTCTTGCCACCACTGATTTTGACAAGGTCTCAGCTAACCAAAAGGTAACTTTTGAAGGGAGTTAAAACCCTGTACAGAAGAGGTAAGGTAAGAAGGGTTGAGTTTGCTTCTCTGTCAACAATCAGAGAGAAGCTAGTGAATGTAGATGTTGTCAAAGCTCCCCCTGAGATATAGAAGTTCAGGTAGAAGAAGCTTTGCACAAGGGTGACAGGCTCTTCACTGCTTGTCCTTCTTCAGCAATAGATGACTCAGAAACTGAGTGTTTGATGTCTGAAGGTAGAAAGCAAATTGAGAAGAGTTGAATGCAGAGGCAGAAGAGGTTTCAGAGAATGTTGATCAAGATGTTTCTCTGAGTGTAGTTCTTCTCTGTAAATTCTCTGCAGACCGATTTCTTGAGAGAGAGATGAAGATAGATGTTCTCTGTGTTATCAGAATGAATGTTCTTGCTGTTCTCCTTGTCTCTCTCGAATAGATCTCTGAGTAATGGGATTATTACTTTTCTTTGATTGATAGCCGTTGGCAGGGCATTTAATGTATTCCATAACTGTCCATGCCTAGAAGGAAAGCCTTAATTGATTTCCACTGAAAATTCCTTGAGATATGGAGCAATTAAGTCTTGAAACGGCCAGGGGATCTCTTGCAATAACTGCTTGAAAAAATCTCTCATTTGAATTTCAAATGTCGACAGACGGGAGAACTTAAAACGTCGAACTCATCCTGAAGCGTCGATCTGAGCTCGACTGACCGTCGATCAGAGAGTAAAATTGAAGCAGAGAGATACACGCCAAAACGTCGAGCAGAACTCGACGTTACGTCGAACTGAGAACGACGCTGCGTCGAGCTGCGATCGACTGTGCGTCGAGCAGCGGTCGACTATGCGTCGAGCTGAGGACGACTCTACGTCGAGCTGGGGTCGACTCTCCGTCGAGCTGAGCAGAACTAAATCTCAAATAACCTAAGTTCTAAACTCACACTCAATGACCTATGCTATACAATTAGGTCAACATCCTTAGCATAGTTATCCTGACCCAAATATAAAAAGGGTGTTCCAACATGGTGCACAAAGAGATTAGTGTCCCAAGCGCAATTTTCAGATTTCTCTCAAAAATTTTCTTTGGGTCAGCTCCCACTCGCCGGATACTTGGGGTTGGATGTTCTTTCCGAGCTTGTGCCAAGCTCGAAAAGAGCGGAGATTGTGTACAACCCCGTACCCGGGCGAGTGGGACCCTCCCCAAATAACGGGCTCGGGATACGCTATGAGCAACGAGTTGGTGCAGCCCCGTTCGCAGACGTGCGGATGCTCGTGCGGGCGTGCGGGTGTTTACGGGTGTATGGTTTCTATTATATACATAATATATATATATATATATATATATATATATATATACTTATTATATAATATATATATATATATACTTATTATATAATATATATAATATAATATATTATATAATATACATATGATATTATATGAGAAGAGAAAGAAAAGAGAAAGGAAGGCAGGTGGGGGGTAGGCGGGTACAGAGAGGAGAAGAAATAAAGAAATGAAAAAGCAAAGGGGGGCAGAGCTCGGGACAGAGAAAAAGGGGAGGAGAAAAAACCTAGGCGCCATGGCCGCAACCCTCCCCCACTCCCTCGATCTCTTCCGTCGGCCAGCAAGCCAAGCCCCGCCTGAGCCCCACCTTCCTTCTCTCAATCCAGGCCGCCGCAAAGAAGGGCTGTCCGAGCCCCTTTCATGTTTTCCCGTCGCCGGCCACATCTAGCCCGGGCCGAGCCCGAGTTCCTTATTCTCCTCGCCGCTGCCCGGATCAAGCTCGGATCTCTCTCTCTCTCTCTCTCTCTATCTCTCTCTCTCTCTCTCTTCGCCGGCCGCATGGAAGAAGTTCGGCCACCTGCAGTTAGGCTCGGCCACTTGGGGTCAAGCTCGACCGGCTGGAGCAGGGGGCGCCCGAGCCCTACATTCCTTCACTATCGCCGCCGGATGGAGCAAGGCCAGCCCGAGTCCTAGCTCCTTTCACCACCGCCGCACAGCTTATGCCTCTCCCCCTCACATACAGTAAGGCTCGACCAACAAAGGGTGGAGATCGAGATTCATGATCTCTCCCAGCAAAGGCTCGGCCACCACAAAAAGGAGCAGGAAGAGAGGGGATTTATTTCTTAAGCAAGGCTCGGCCAAGAAAGCGGAGCTCGGGTTTTCTCTCAGCTAGTAGCTCCCCTCCAGGCATCGAGCCTCTTGCGAGACGTTCAGTTGCGGCTCCTCCAAACACGCGTCAAGGGTAACGAAGTTTCTACTCGGGCAGGTGAAGCCCTCAATTTACATATTTGCATGGAAGCCCCCTCCACCAATGGGTGGGGGAAGGGAGCTCTCCGACGGGTTGACGTGTACGTCCCCGCTATTAATTGCATTTAGTATCCGGAAGTGTGAGTACGGATTTAGGCATGCTGTGTGAAGCCCATTCGGACGTACGAGCCGAATTGGTGATGTTCTGTGTGAAGCCCATTCGGACGTACGAGCCGAATTGGTGATGTTCTGTGTGAAGCCCGTCCGGACGTATGAGCCGGATCGGTGATGTTCTGGGGTTCCCGGAGAAGGCTCCGTGGGAGTTGTATACTATATACTTGCAGGGAATACGCACTATAGCCCCCGTTAAGTGGGTGTGCGCATTGTGTTCGGTCCGCTTATGTTAGCCGACCGATGTTTCGTTGGCTGCCGCTCGTCGAGACGTTGACGTACAGGTGTTGCAGTACCAAGCAAGGAACAGCGGGCTTAAGCCCAAGCTCGTGCTGACCCTCGAAGGCCTTCTTTTGTTTATATTGCCGGCCTGCGTGCCGATGTATGGAATTAATATTCCTGTAATAGTTTATAATCTGCGATGTTCTGTGGATGTATGGTTTACCCTTTTTGCTTTGGGCGAGCGGTGTGCTCGTGAACCGCCCGTCCCGTGGGAGCCCCGAGGTTTATGCCGGGAAGCCCCTGTTGGTCTGTTGATGGCCTTTTAGGGTAGCGGAGTCGCGCTGTTTGCAGCCCAATTGGGCAGCGTGTCGCAGAATTACTTGGCGATGTTATGTCAGTAGTCGGGCGGGTGAGGAGCATTTTATATTGACCCGAGGTGGCACCTCTAGGTAAGAGGGAGTGGATTTGGAGATCCTCCCTAAAGGTTTTGGTCGGCCAAGAGAGCCTTCCAAAGGTTCCAAGTTAGCTCAGCCTTTGGCTTGGGAGGGGAAGAGTTTGTTAGTCTTCCGGGTATGCGGTGGGACCTCCACGCTGAGACCTTGGGTCTGTCTCTTACGTTCCTAGTCTAGTGCCTAGATTGTTCGCTTGAGCGTAGTAGGTGCACGGTCACCCCTCTTTTGGGATCTCGAACTCCACAGAAACCGGTTCCCGGTTTCAACAAAGGGATTGATTATGACCAAACCTTTGCACCAGTTGCAAGGTTGGAGGCCATAAGAATCTTTCTTGCATATGCAGCTCACAAGAGATTCAAGGTATATCAGATGGATGTCAAGAGTGCATTTCTCAATGGAGACATCAAGGAAGTGGTTTATGTAAAGCAACCTCCAGGTTTTATCTCTCCAACCTCTCCTGATCATGTTTTTAAACTGTATAAAGCTTTATATGGTCTCAAGCAAGCTCCTAGAGCATGGTATGAGACCTTAGCTTGTTTTTTATTGGAAAATGATTTTAAAAGGGGTAGAGTAGACCAAACTCTCTTTATTAGAACCCATAGGTCCCATATCCTACTAGTACAAATTTATGTAGATGATATCATATTTGGGTCTACTGATTCAAACTTATGCAAAAAGTTCTGACAACTTATGCATTCAAAGTTTGAAATGAGTAGCATGGGTGAGCTTGCTTTCTTTCTAGGATTGCAAGTTAAACAACATGTGGATGGCATTTTTATTTCTCAAACCAAGTATGCAAGAGAACTGGTTAAGAAATTTGGAATGTCTGAAGCATCTTCTATGAAAACACCTATGCCTACAAATGTTGTTTTAGATGCTGATGAATCTAGAAAACCAGTTGATCAGACAAACTATAGAGCAATCATTGGCTCATTACTTTATCTAACAGCTAGTAGACCAGACATACTGTTTGCTACATGCATTTGTGCTAGATTCCAAGTAAGCCCTAGAGAGTCCCACCTCACATTAGTTAAGAGGATTCTTAGGTATGTAATAAGTTGTCCTAATCTAGGTCTCTGGTATCCACATGACTCAGGATTTGATCTAACTGGATTTTCAGATTCTGATTATGCTGGATGTAGAGTAGACAGGAAAAGCACCAGTGGAACTTGTCAATTCCTTGGTGATAGACTTGTCTCCTGGTTTTGTAAGAAACAAACTTCTGTGTCAACATCAACTGCTGAAGCTGAATACATGGCTGCAGGCAGTTGTTGCTCACAGATTTTGTGGATTCAAAACCAGCTCCTAGACTATGGCTACAACTTAGAGATGTCTAAAATTTTTTGTGATAATACTAGTGCAATTTGCATTGCACAAAATCCAGTTCTCCATAGTAGGACTAAGCACATAGAGATCAGACATCACTTCTTAAGGGATAATGTAGAAAAGAAGAAAATTGCACTAGAATACATTTCCACTGAACTACAAAGAGGAGATATTTTCACCAAGCCTTTGGATGAAAAGAAGCACTTCTTCTTCCTCAATCAGTTGGGAATGCTAGATGGAGACAGTATAAATTAAAACTCCATGATTTTGAAACCCATAATTAACAGGAATAGGAAAAATTTCATTTTAAAATTCCTCTGTCTGAGTGGTTTCTTTGAGCTCTGAACTAAGCTCGACGCTGCGTCGAACTAAGATCGACGGTCCGTCGCCCTCAAAAGCGTCGAACATCGACCTCAACTTCTAGCGTTGAACCAAGTTCACAGCTCCCTGGCTTCTTGAGTTTTTCTCCCTTCGGTCGACGCCTTCGTTCAACGTCGACCTGAGCTCGACGTATAGCATCAGCCCAAGCGTCGAACGTCGACCTAAGATGCACGCTGTTGAGCCGTTTCAGTTCTCCTAGAGCCTTAGAGCGTCGACCTGAGCTCGACGTTCTTTCCATTTCTGCGTCGAACCCTAGTATAAAATCATTCTTCTCTGTCGTTCGCAGTTGCGCTCTCATATTTTCTGCTCAAGCTTTCTCCCTCCAAATCCTTTACTCTTGATCTTGGAAGGTATCTATTTGCAGGATAATGGCAATTGCTGCAGGTGCATTGGCGGCAATGAAGTTTGATTCAGGTTTTGACATCGACATCGACTCCTTTGATGGATCATCGCAGAATTTTCTGGATATTCGGGAGCTATTCAAAGAGCAGCACCTGGTTAACTTCATGACAACCAGGATTCCTCTTCCAGAATCTGAAATCAAAGAGTGGATTTTTACTGCAGTGAATTCAGATAACAGTATGATGACTGGAACAATTTCAGGGAATGAGGTAGCCATTTCTCCTCAAATCATTTCAGAGGTTTTCGGTTTTGCTGTTGGAGATGATGAGATAGAACTCTCTGTGGAAGAGTTTGCTGTGATGCTAGACAGAATGGGGCATAATTCTGGTAACCCCTCTAAACTTTTAAAAGTTAACCTAGCTATTGAGTTTAGGCTGTTAGCAGATATCACAGGCAAGGTAATTTGTGCAAAGAGGACTGCACATGATGCCATTACTAGGCATCAATTTTGCATTATGGCTGCAATTTTGGATAAGAAGCATCCCAATTGGGGTTTGATTGTTTTTGATATGATTAAGAAGAAAATGGATAAGAACTTTGTCCACTTTGGAAGGGTTCTTGGTTTGATTCTGAACCACTGTTGCCCTCAGTTGCTTGTGTCCTCAAAGAAGCACATCAATGCTTCTAAGAGGCTCACTTGTGCACTGATTGGCAAAGTGGGACAGGAAGATTGTGAACTCCAGGGCAGCTGCAGCAATGAGGACTTCTGCAGACACCAGGACTGTAGAGGTCACTCTTCCTCAGTCTACTGGCCCAGAAGCAGGGGTTTTGCCATCTTCCTCCATCATCCTCCCATCCTCTTTCATTCCAACAACAACAATCATCTCATCCACTCAACCCATCCCTTCATCCATTTCTACTATTGCATCCTCCAATCCACCACTCATCACTTTCCATCCCCTCCACTATTTTCCTCCCATGAGCTTGGACTCTTCATCTCATGAGGACATCCTTTCCCTTGACATTCATGATGAATCCTTCATGGATGCCTCTCCCTCCTCTCCTCATGACTTCCACCCTTCATCAACATTTTCCGAACTTCTCCTATCCTCCATCCATGAACCAGCTATCCCTCCCATGTCTGCACCACCAACAACATCTTCTACCTTCACCTTCTCTGCTGCTCCCTCTACCTCTACTCAAGTCCCACTTGAGCAAGTAGATCTTTTGCCTTTGGCCAATAAGCTTTTTGATATTTTGGCCCCTAGGCTCTCCTCTCTATTGGATGTCAAGCTGGCTCCTCTAGTCCTTTCCCTGAGCTCTCTCTCTGCCTCAGTCTCATCCCTCTCATCCTATCTGGCATGCCCTTCTTCTGGGGGCCTAGAGTCAGCTGCCACTGATTCTAGGCAGGGGGAGATGTCAGCAGAAGAAGAGCTGCAGCCTTCAGCAGTACAGGTAGTACAGGGTTGTTCAGAGACAGTTTCAGCAGTAGAAGTTCAGATGACCTCTGAGGCTCCTCCTCAAGGTTCAGTTCAGATGATCAGCAGTGCCTTAGACTTTCAGTCCTTGGCATCTTCATTCCAGAGCTTCTACCTTCCAGCACATCTTCACTTCAGAAACTACAGCCTCCTGCCTCCTCAAGAAGACCTGTCTAGGGCCATTGTCCCTTTTCAGAAGATCATTCCATCCTCCTTGGCTGTTGATGCCATGATCCTTGATGAAGCAGTGGTAGCTGTGGCTCCTGCTTGTGATGATGTTGTTGTTGAAGCAGTAGTAGCTGCTAAGACTGTTCCCTCAGAAACTTCAGGTGAATTGATTGAGATACCAGATAAAGTTGAGACCATTGTCTCCCAAGTTCTTCAGGAACTAGCCACCTCAGCCTCTATGGCTCCTGAGGCTATTTCCTTTCCTGCAGTGTTAGACTCCTCTTCTACACTGTCAGTAGACCTTCCTCCAGTTACTTCTTCAGCTGCTCCAGCCCCCATCAATTTTCCTATCTCAAAGAGAACTTACATAGATCCTTATGATGAATCTCAAAGCTCAGAGGATGAATTTGCAACTGATTCTGATGACTCCTCTGCAACCATTGCAAGGAAGAGGAAAGCAAGATCCAAAGCAATGAAAAGAGTTCCATTGGCTAGAGCCACAGATCATGACATCCCTTACCACATCAAGTACAACTGCGAAATCACTGAGCCCTGGATGCAATATTCTCTAAACCAAAGAAAGGCAATGAAGAAGAAAATAAAGTTCAATGAAGGCCCCTCCAAGCCTGTCCATCAGCCTCCACCTCCACCTCCTCCAGATGCAGGTGCAAGTGCAAGCCTCTCTTCCAATCCTGCCCCATCATCTCTGCATGGCAAGACCTATCAGTCAAGAAGATCCCAAGGGTATAACCAGCAAAGGGGAAATCAGCAAAGGGGAAACCAGCAAAGAGGATACAATAGAGGCAGGCAGTCCAGAGGAAGATCAGGATCTCAACCTTACCAAAGGGGAGGACCCATTGATCCAACCTCTGGTCCCTATCCTTACAGACCCAGAGTTGACTTCACTCCAAGATCTCATCAAGAACACTCCTCCAACAGATATGAACCAGCTATTCCTTTTGAAGATCCTACTAAAACTCCAGCTTACTGGAAGGCCAGGATGACTGAGATGGCTGCTCTGAATGAGATTGACAGAGCTAGAGCAAGAGGTCTGGACACCTCTCACATCAGTACCATGTCAGATCAAAGGAGAGAAGAATTGGAGAAATACAACTCAAAGAAATTCTTTGATTCTGATAAGTATATGCAGCTTCATCCTGCAGCTGTACTAGCTAGTGGAAAAGGTCAGAAATCCTTAGGTGCGGCTGAAGATTACAGATCCAAGAAGGATGCTACAAATCCTAACAGGGAAATTATCTTCAAGGGAAGTGATCAAGACAAAGCTCCAAAGGAAAAGTAATGTAAGGTGTTTTATTTCTTTTTCTCTGCTGGATACAGGACATTAAACATTATTGCTGCTATATAGTGTTATATATATGCTGCTTTATTCTGTCATATGTCTGGTTGTATTTTATTCAGCTTTGTCTTGCTTTACTTCTTTTTTGAATCCCTAAATTCATGTAAATAGTAATCCTAATCCAAATAGGGGGAGATTGTTGGAACACCCTATTACTATTTGGGTCAGGATGACTATATTTCTATAGGGATTTTGTGTTGTGACCTCCTTGTTGTTATAAAGGTCACATAGGTTAGTTAGTGTCGACTTCAGCTCGACGCAGAGTCGACCTCAGCTCGACGTGGAGTCGACCTCAGCTCGACGTGGAGTCGACCTCAGCTCGACGTTCCATCGAGCCCAGTTCTGCTTTCTGAAACCACTCTCTGGCCGACGTGTGTCGTACTCAGATCGACGTTTTATTGTGAGCTCGACGTTTTCCAGGCTCCCGTCAGTTTTGAATAGGAATTCAAATTCCTTCTATCAGAACAATTAATGCTGAAGATTTATTGGCCGTTACAACAAATCTGGTGCATGGCTCAAGGAATTTTCTAAGGAATGTTTGCCTGACACTTCCTTTGAGACATGGACATTTAAGGAAAGCATTTAATGCTTGCTGCCAACGGCTATCAAAGATTAAGAAGAAGAACACAGAGATATTATTCTATCAGTTAACAGAGAACAACAGGACTTCTTCTTCTTGCTCTCTGTTATTTTCATTCAAGCTTACACACAGGAATTCTGATTGCTTCAGACACAACCATCCAACTTGTTTGGATCATCTTTTGCTGGAGCAGATCAGATCATTGAAGACCTGTCACCCTTGTGCAAAGCTCTCCTTCCTGAACTACTTCTTGATCTTAGGGGGAGCTTTGACAACATCAACAGATCCACTTTGCTTCTCTCTACTTATTGATAGAGAAGACAACATCAGCTTTTTCTTTTTCTTTCTGTACAGGGTTTTAACTCCCTTCAAAAGTTACCTTTGGTTTTGCTGAAACCTGGTCAAAAATCAGCCCTTTGGTTTGTGAGAACCTGGTCAAAAACTCTCTGGTGCTCAAGACACCTGATCAACTCATCTTGAAGTGGATTCCTATCTAGGGTGATAGAAGAGTGGACTACCCAAGATTTTGGGGAACCACTATAGCTCCTTGTGTATTCTGGTTGCTTGTTTCTTTGTGTTTTGTTTTGTGTTATGATTCTCTTCTTACTTTGATTAATTGCTATAGCACCATACACTAAGTAAATCTAAGCCTTCTCTCCATACAAGTTTTAATTTGCAAAACTATTTTAAATCACTCTATTCACCCCCCCCCCCCCCTCTAGAGTTAGGATTGATCTTATCCCTCACTTTCAGACTGGTTTCATCAACTCCCTCCGAGGTCAATCTATGGATTCGAGGACTTGAGCCGAAGCTTCCAGCTTCGCTTCTCCACCTCCAAGAAGAGGAAGAAGAGTCCTGAATCCATCTTCCTGATAAGGCAGAGGGCCGAGGAGTCGCTGGACCACTACGTTGACAGGTTCTAGGAAGAGATCCTGGATATCCAGGAGATGCCGGGGTATGCTCTCCAGATGGCCTTCACTATTGGGCTAAAGGAGGGCTTCTTCAAGATGAGCTTGACTCGGAAGACCCCCCTTTCCTTCGAGGAGCTGATGGAAAGGGCGGCAGAGGAGATAGCCATTGGGCGGCCAACCCGGCATTCGTCAAGAAGTTGGCGAAGCTAACAGAGACAGAGTCAAAGGAGCAAGGTGGCCTAAGGCATCATGAAGGAAGAAGGAGGGAGGAGCAGAGAGCTTAGGGGTTCCAGGGACATGAGGGTCCGGAACCAGGCTGGAGGCAGTAGGGAAGACCTGCCCAAGGTCTAGGAAGAGCTCTCATCCCAGGTGGAGAGAACTTCCACAGGGGCCAAGGGAGGTGCAACTTCGAGAGGCAAGCCCCTAGGCAGCTCCTGCCCCCACCCCAACAGGCCTTGGCAATAGGTGAAGGAGGAAGAGGCAATATGAGAGATCTCCCAGCCCACCGAAAGAGGGGAGAAAGGGCACTACTGTACTGTGACTTCCACCAGATGGAGGGGCACGCAACAGCCACCTGCCCCGAGTTCCTGGAGGTAAGGGGGGCGAGGGGTCCAGGCCAGCAACCGCCGCCGGAGAGAATTGAAGTTCTACCCCAAGGAGGGGGTGATGATGTATGCGAGGACCATGTCAATGTAGGACCCCGAGGTGGTATAGCTGTGATCCACGGGGGGGGGGGGGATCGAAGCCGCTCGAAAGGCAAGCCTCCACGTCATGTTCCGCCGGAGCGTCGCCTCGACGTCTCAAGCCCCGCCTTTAGAAGAAAAGATCACCTTCTCATCGAAAGACATGCCAGAGCATGAGGATCCCTTCTGCGACGCCCTGATCATCCAGGAAGCCATCGAAGGCTTTACCGTCTCCCGAATCCTGGTTGATAATGAAAGCTCTGTCAACGTCGTTTTCAAGAAAGCGTTTGACGGGATGAAGGTAGAGCCAAGGAGGGTGCTGGCCTCAGACGGACCCCTGTTTGGATTTTCAGGGGAGAGGAAGGAAGTTGAAGGTGGAGTCGGACTTCAGGTGAAGTTAGGGGGACCTCAAGAAACTGCAGGTTCGTCATTGTTGACGCCCCAAGCAGTTACAACGCCATCTTCGGGAGGCCCCTCATCAGTGCCTTCCGTTGTGTGCCATCTTCCCTTCACCAGTTCCTTAAGTTCAACTCAGAGGGGACTCAGATCAGGATCAAGGGAGACTCCAGGATGGCGAGACAGTGCTACGTCACGGCTGTCAACACCATCTCTTCGTTGGCCAAAGCGGAGGAGATGGAGAAGATCATGGAGAGCCTGAGCAGGCTGGAAGTGTCCGAGGAGAAGGAATCGGACGATGGCCATCAGGCCCAGGCCCCCTGAAGAAGCCTCGTTTCGGCAGAGTCTTGTATCTTTTTCTTATGTTGTAATGAGTCCATCCCTAGACCAGTAGAGTTGGGGGGGGGGGTCATGTAACCCATCTTTTTTTGCCCGTTAGAGGATGTTCAAATTGAAAAAGCTTAGGTGACATGTCCCGCTCCCAACCCCCGAGAGGATCTCCTCATACCAGGCTCATACCAGCTGACAGGGTCGAGAGTGCCTCGGAGGGTGGCTCGTTTCTCCCTCTGCTCCGATGATGATTCCGCTGTCAGGCTCTCACTAGCTGACAAGGCCGGTTGATCTCTCGTGGAAGCCAAGTTTCTCTGCTCTGATGATGATTCCGTTATCAGGCTCTCACTAGCTGACAAGGCCGGTTGATCTCTCGTAGAATCCCAGCTCCTCTGCTCCGATGATGATTCCGCTGTCAGGCTCTCACTAGCTGATAAGGCCGGTTGATCTATCATGGAAGCCCAGTTCCTCTGCTCCGATGATGATTCTGCTGTCAGGCTCTCACTAGTTGACAAGGCCGGTTGATCTTTCGTGGAAGCCCAGTTCCTCTGCTCCGATGATGATTCCGCTGTCAGGCTCTCACTAGCTGACAAGCCCGGTGATCTCTCGTGGAATCCCAGTTCCTCTGCTCCGATGATGATTCCGCTGTCAGGCTCTCACTAGCTGACAAGGCCGGTTGATCTCTCATGGAAGCACAGTTCCTTTGCTCTGATGATGATTCCGCTGTCAGGCTTTCACTAGCTGACAAGGCCGGTTGATCTCTCGTGGAAGCCCAGTTCCTTGGCTCCGATGATGATTCTGCTGTCAGGCTCTCACTAACTGACAAGGCTGGTTGATCTCTCATGGAAGCCAAGTGTTTTCACCCCGAGTCTCTCTCGTCACCCAGGCTCCCATTAGATGGCATGACAGATTGACCCCACGGGAGGCTAAGTGTTTTTTGCCCGGAGGAGGTCTCGCCACCCAGGCTCCCATCAAGCTGGCATGATAGGTTGACCCCTCCGGGAGGTTAAGTGTTTTTTTGCCTGTAGGAGGTCTCGCCACCTAAACTCCCATCAAGGTGGCATGACAGGTTGACCCCTCCGGGAGGTTAAGTGTTTTTTTGCCTGGAGGAGGTCTCATCACCCAGGCTCCCATCAAGCTGGCATGACAGGTTGACCCCTCCAGGAGGTTAAGTGTTTTTTGCCCAGAGGAGGTCTCGCCACCCAGGCTCCCATCAAGCTGGCATGACAGGTTGACCCCTCCGGGAGGTTAAGTGTTTTTTTCCCAGAGGAGGTCTCGTCACTCAGGCTCCCATCAAACTGGCATGGTAGGTTGACCCCTCCGGGAGGTTAAGTGTTTTTTACCCGGAGGAGGTCTCGTCACCTAGGCTCCCATCAAGCTGGCATGGCAGGTTGACCCCTCCGGGTGGTTAAGTGTTTTTTGCCCGGAGGAGGTCTCGCCACCCAGGCTCCCATCAAGCTGGCATGACAGGTTGACCCCTCCGTGTGGTTAAGTGTTTATTTGCCCGGAGGAGGTCTCATCACCCAGGCTCCCATCAAGCTGGCATGGCAGGTTGACCCCTCCGGGAGGTTAAGTTTTTTTTGCCCGGAGGAGGTCTCGTCACCCAAACTCCCATCAAGCTGGCATGGCATGTTGACCCCTCTGGGAGGTTAAGTGTTTTTTGCCCGGAGGAGGTCTCGTCACCCAGGCTCCCATCAAGCTTGCATGGCAGGTTGACCCCTCCGGGAGGTTAAGTGCTTTTTGCCCGGAGGAGGTCTCGCCACCAAGGCTCCCATCAAGCTGGCATAGCAGGTTGACCCCTCGGAGAGACCTTATAATCTTTCAAACTGTGAGAAGAGGCCACTCAGCGAATACGTTGGGTTGGATGTTTCTTTCCGAGCGTGGAACTCGCTCGAAAAGAGCGGGGATTGTGTACAACCCCTTATTTTCCCCTATATAGTTTTAAGCTTTTTGGACGTCTTAGCACTCTTGGTGGCCAATTTTGTCCTTGCCTTGAAAATATACTAGTAGGGGGAGGAAAAAAGGAGCTTAGCTGGCTAGTGCTTGGAGCACTCTTCAGGGGGAGAGTGCGGCGGGAGGCCAGCACTCGACCCGGCCCCTCTTTAGGGTACGGGTGCAGTGGGAGGCTGACACCCGCCCCGAGCCCCCTTTCAAGGGTCTCGGCGGGCCTAATCCCAGGGGTCTCGACAGGACAGCTTCCAAGGTCTTAGTAGGACAGCTCCCAGGGTCTCGGCGGGATAGCTCCAAGAATCTCGGCGGGACAGCTCCCAGGATCTCGGCGGGACAGCTCCCAGGGTCTCGGCGGGAAACCTTCCAGGGTCTCGGCGTCTCGGCAGGACATCTTCCAGTGTCTCGGCGGGACAGCTTCCAGGGTCTCGGCGGGACAGCTCCCAGGGTCTCGGCGGGACAGCTCCCAGGGTCTCGGCGGGACAGCTCCCAGGGTCTCGGCAGGACGGCTCCCAGGGTCTCGGCGGGACAGCTTCCAGGGTCTCGGCGGGACAGCTCCCAGGGTCTCGGCAGGACAGCTCCCAGGGTCTCGGCGGGACAACTCCCAGGGTCTCGGTGGGACAGCTCTGAGGGTCTCGGCGGGACAGCTCCCAGGGTCTCGGCGGGACAGCTCCCAGGGTCTCGGCAAGACAACTCCCAGGGTCTCGGCGGAACAGCTCCCAGGGTCTCGGCGGGACAGCTCCAAGGGTCTCGGCGGGATAGCTCCCAGGGTCTCAGCGGGACAGCTCCCAGGGTCTCAGACGGATAGCTCCCAGGGTCTCAGCGGGACAGCTCCCAGGGGTCTCGGCGGGACAGCTGTCAGGGTCTCGGCGGGACAGCTCCCAGGCGTCTCGGCGGGACAACTACCAGGGTCTCGGCGGGACAGCTATCAGGGTCTCAGCGGGACAACTGCCAGGGTCTCGGCGGGACAGCTCCCAGGGGTCTCGGCGGGACAGCTCCCAGGGGTCTCAGTAGGACAGCTCCCATGGTCTTGGCGGGACAGCTCCCAGGGTCTCGGCGGGACAGCTCCCAAGGTCTCGGCGGGACAGCTGTCAGGGTCTCGGCGGGACAGCTCCTAGGGTCTCGGCGAGACAGCTCCCAGGGGTCTCGGCGGGACAGCTCCCAGGGTCTCGGCGGGACAGCTCCCAGGGTCTCGGCAGAACAGCTCCCAGGGTCTCGGCGGGACAGCTCCCAGGGTCTCGACGGGACAGCTCCCAGGGGTCTTGACGGGACAGCTCCCAGGGGTCTCGGCGGGACAGCTCCCAGTGGTCTCGGCGGGATAGCTCCCAGGGTCTCGGCGGGACAGCTCCCAGGGGTCTCGGCGGGACAGCTCCCAGGGGTCTCGGCGGGACAGCTCCCAGGGGTCTCGACGGGACAGCTCCCAGGGTCTCGACGGGACAGCTGCTAGGGACTTGGCGGGACAGATGTCACGGTCTCGGCGGGACTGCTCCCAGGGTCTCGGTGGGACAGCTCATAGGTTCTCGGCGGGACAGCTCCCAGGGTCTCGGCGGGACAGCTCCCAGGCTCTCAGCGGGACAGCTGCGAGGGTCTCGGCGGGACAGCTCCAAGGGTCTCGGCGGGACAGCTCCCAGGGTCTCGGCGGGACAGCTCCCAGGGTCTCGTCGGGACAGCTGCCAGGGTCTCGGCGGGACAGCTCCCAGGGTCTCGGCGGGAAAGCTCCCAGGGTCTCGGCAGGACAGCTCCCAGGGTCTCGGCGGGACAGCTCCCAGGGTCTCGGCGGGACAGCTCCCAGGGTCTTAGCGGGACAGCTCCTAGGGTCTCGGTGGGACAGCTACCAGGGTCTCGGCAGGACAGTTCTCAGGGTCTCGGCAGGACAGCTCCCAGGGTCTCGGCGGGACAGCTCCCAGGGTCTCGGCGGGACAGCTCTCAGGGTCTCGGCGAGACAGCTCCCAGGGAGATAAGGGGTGTGGCTCCTCCCACCCTTGAACCTCTCTCCGGAACATGTTTTTACCGTTGTCCCCCCCCCCCCGGGTGGAAATTACCTCTTTACCCCCGGTGTGGAGGTTTGCTATTGGCTTGAGGCATATTTGCCTTAGGGGTATTTTGGTCATTTTAACCCCAGGACTTGGAAAATCTATAAATAGACCCTTGAGGGTGCCTTGGAGGGTATTACTTCTTAGCCACTTAAATCCCCTTAGCTTTCTTCCTCCAACGCACCTAGCTCAAGCATTGTCTAGGGAGGGGGAGACCTCAAAAGTCTTCCGGGTGTGAGGTAGGACCTCCACGCTAGAGCCGAGGGTCTGTTCCTAGCTCCCAGGTCATAGGTCTGTGGCGTTCCCCTAATGTAGTAGGTGTGAGGTCACCCCTCTTTAGGGACCCCGAACTCCACAGAGGTCATTTTTGGCTTCAACACATAAGACTCCCTATGAATTATTCAAAGGGAAGAAACCAATAATCAACTATTTTAAAGTTTTTAGTTGTATATGTTATATTCATAATAATGACAAAAAGCACATTAGAATGTTTGAAGCAAAGGCTGTAGTGGGATTTTTTCTAGGATATTCCCAAGTCAGCAAAGCTTATAGGGTATTTAATAAATCCACAATGAAAATAGAGGAATCTATGCATGTTACATTTGATGAGGCTAACATGTTTTATAAGGAGAAAGAGATTTCTACCAAAGACTCCTTGTAGGTACACAACTTGTGTGAGGAATTGGATGACTTACACTTTACCCCCAAAGTTGTATCTCATCCTTCTCAATAAGTCAATTAAAAAAGTGATGAAGAAACTGTGAAAATAACTGAACTTCCTACAACAACAGAGATTATTCCACAAGAGGAATTCCTTCCAAATATTGTGGCTGAACCAACTCCACCTACTGATCTTGTCACACTAAGAGATCACCTCAGATCCCAAGTGATTGGAGACATAACAGCAGGTGTACAGACAAGGCATCAACTCAACCAAGACTTGATACATGTTTGTTTCCTCTCTCAAATTGAGCCTCAATCCATAACTGATGCAGAGCAAGATCCCCGCTGGATCAATGCAATGCAAGAAGAGCTTAATCAATTTGAGAGATACAGAGTTTGGGATTTGGTTCCAGGACCAAAAGACTACCCAGTCATTGAAACCAAATGGGTATTCAGAAACAAGCTTGATGCCCAAGGAGTGATTGTGAGAAACAAGGCTAGGCTTGTTGCTCAAGGATATAGGCAGGAGGAAGGAATTTACTATGATAAAACCTTTGCTCTAGTTGTCAGGCTAGAAGCTATAAGGATATTTCTGGCTTATGCAGCATTCAAAAAGTTCAAAGTTTATCAAATGGATGTGAAGAGTGCTTTCTTAAATGGGGAACTTAAAGAAGTGGTTTATGTTGAACAACCTCCAGGTTTTGTTTCTCCAACTCTTCCCTCTCATGTATTTAAATTGCATAAAGCTCTCTATAGTTTAAAGCAAGCTCCAAGAGCTTGGTATGTGACCTTAGCCAGCTTTCTCTTAGAGCATGGTTTTTCAAGAGGCATAGTAGATAGGAATTTATTCACTAAAATGCATCATGATAAAATTTTGTTAGTACAAATTTATGTAGATGACATAATATTTGGGTCTACTGATCCCAAATTGTGCAAAAGATTCTCTGATCTAATGTATTCTAAATTTGAGATGAGTAACATAGGTGAGCTCTCCTACTTCCTTGGTCTCCAAGTGAAGCAGCTTCCTGATGACATCTTCATTTCCCAGGCTAAATATGCTAAAGAGCTTATCAAGAAGTTTGGGATGGCTGATGCCTCAGCTAAGAAAACACCCATGGCTACAAATGTTGTAGTAGACTCTGATGCACAAGGGAAACCTGTGGATCAGAAACTATATAGGGGCATTGTTGGGTCCCTACTATACCTTACAGCAAGCAGACCTGATATCATGTTTGCCACATGCTTTTGTGCTAGGTTCCAAGTGAACCCTAAAGAATCTCATCTAGTTTTTCTAAAATGAATTTTGAGATATATATAAGGTTGCCCTAGTCTAGGTCTCTGGTATCCCACTAAGTCAGAGTTTGAGTTAACTAGATACTCAGATGCTGACTTTGCTAGATGTAGAGTGGACAGAAAAAGTACCTCAGGAACTTGCCAGTTCCTTGGTATGAGATTAGTGTCCTAGTTCTGCAAGAAAAATCATATGTGTCCACATCAACTGTTAAAGCAGAATACATTGCAGCTGGCAGTTATTGTTCCCAGATGCTGTGGATTCAGAACCAACTCCTAGATTATGGGTTCAACTTAAATAATTCAACTCTACTATGTGATAACATAAGTGTTATAGCCATAACACAAAATCCAGTCCATCACAGTAGGACTAAGCATATAGACATTAGGCATCATTTCATTAGAGAGTGTGTAGACAAAAAAAAATCAAACTTGTCTATATCTACACTGATTTACAAAGAGCTGATATTTTCACCAAACTCCTGGATGAAAGAAATCACTTGTTCTTTGTAAATCAGCTTGGAATGATCAATGGAGAAGACCTAGTTTAGTTTCTGTCTGCACTCGAAGAACTCTTCAAATTTCGTTGATCGGAGGTCGACGAACTACGAAAGGTTCTTGAGATTTTCGTCGACCTGAGATCGACGAACTCTCTGTGGTAAGTGATCTTCATAGACCTACGATCGACGAACTTACTTCAGAAAACTTTCGTCGACCAGAGATCGACGAAATATTTTCAACCCTTCTGACTGAGATCGACGAACTGTTTAACTCTAAATTATTTCGTCGACCTCAGAATGAAGATATTTTTATTTCTCGTGGACCGGAGCCTGTCGTTTCATATTTCGAAAAACCTTATATTTAGGTTTTCTTCGACCTCCATCCCACGCTTTCAGTTCCCTTTGCACTTAATCTTCGTTTTCTCTCTTGCAGGTGCACTCATGGCGATTCCAGCAGGCGCTCTTGCGGCAATGAGGTTTGATATCAGATTCGACGTGGATTTCGACTCCTTCCAGCACTCTGGTCCAATGTTCCACACATTCTGTAACTGCTGGAACACCAGCAATTGAAAAATCTGCTGACCATCAGAATAAAATTACCCAGCACGGAAATCAGAGAATGGTTCTATACTGCGTCTACAACCGAGGACAACACAATGACCGGATCTATAGCGGGTACTGCCATCTCTCTCACTCCCACTGTACTAATTGAAATCTTTGGATTAGATAATGGAGAAAAAGAATTAGAAATTGATAATGAGGAATATAATATGATGTTGAGTCTGATGGGTTACTCTGGAGATAACCCAAATAAACTACTGAAGAAACACCTATCTGCCGAGTTCAAGTTTCTCGCAGAAAGTCTTGCTGGGCAAGCACACTGCACACGATTATATAACCAGGCATAAATTTCTGGTTATGTGTGCAGTGGTAAACAAGAGGTAGGTGAACTAGGCACAGATCATCTTTGATCTTATCAAGAAAAAGAACAGTAAAAAGGAAGTAAACTTTGGAAGGATCCTAGGGATCTTCTTGACAAAAAAGGCTGCTGAATCCCTGGTCTCCCAGACCACATTCATCAATGCCATCAAAAGGCTCATATGTACCTTGTTTGACAGGTGGGAGAGGACAATCACAAAGCCTTCTAAGGCTTCATCCTATTACACCCAAGCTTCTGAAAGTACAAGGGCTATTCCAGCCACTTCCCTCCCTTCTGAAGAGATCCCATCCAACATTACTCCAACCACTCTTCAATCTCCTGCTCTCCAACCTTCATCTCTGCCAGCAACTCAACACACCCCAGCTTCAACTCATGTTACAGTCTATACTCCCCTAACTTCATCATCCCCAATTCCTCAATCTCCAACACATATTTCCTCCTCTACACCTTCCCCCCAACAAGATACATCAATGCCAACACCACCTCAATCCCCTCTTCCATCTCATCTTGTTAATATTCCCCACACCACCCTCTCCTTACTCCTTTCCTTCAACCTATTATCCTCTCCACTGCACACTCCCTCTCCTCAACATGACTCCCTCCTAGACACTCCCATTCCATCTCCACCTATCACCCCCCCCCCCCCGAGCAACTATAATTTCCACTCAACCAGCTACTGCCCCACAATCCACTTCTCCAAACCTAGATCCATCTCTTATCACCCCACTCATTACTCTCCTCACACCCCTACTCAAATCTCTTATAGCATAGGTCATTTCTCCTCTAGCTGCCTCCATATCCTCTCTTGCTGTCCAGATCTCTGCTCTCAC
This sequence comes from Platanthera zijinensis, assembly GCA_039513925.1. NCBI lineage: Eukaryota > Viridiplantae > Streptophyta > Magnoliopsida > Asparagales > Orchidaceae > Platanthera > Platanthera zijinensis. Next base: position 14,881,784 of record CM077078.1, on the reverse strand, counting down.
AACTGCTCCCTCTTCATTTGGGGGCCTGACTTCAATTATTACTGAACCCATGCAGGGGGAGATACTTGATGATGAAGAAGCAATAGTAGTTGAAGCAGAAGCTGCAGTAGCAACAACAGAAGTGTCAGAAGTAGGAACAGATATTACAATGTCAAATACTCAAGAGATCACTCTACCAGTAAAAGCAGCAGTAGTAACAGTAGCAAAAGCAGAAGTGTTAAAAGCAGGAACAGATATTACAATGTCAAATACTCAAGAGATCACTCTGCCAGAAATTCTGCTAGGAAGGGTTTACTTCATTAAATCCAAAGTGAATCTAGTAGCTTTACTAAGAGTATTTTGGTCATACATTTATTTCTGCCTCTCCCCCCATTCCATCATCTAAAGCAATGGTGTGTTATACCTCTCCTGCTTGCTCAGAGGTGTTAGACACTATAAAGAAAAGTTTGACAGCTCCTCCAGAAAATAAGTCTGATGATCAGAGATCTATCCCTCCTGGGCCATCTTATATCATGGATGATAGCCCTCTCCCCAATCTGGATGACTTGATAGCTCAAGACATTGTCATGAAAACTGAAGTAGCTCATGCTGAAGTTGCCTTCGCTCCAATCAATAAAGAAATCTCCAAGGATACAATAAGCCAAATTGATGTTATGTATGACAATCCTCAGTCTGATGATGATGAGGACTATAAGAGGAAGAAAATCTCTAAGAAAAGGAAGGCTCATTCTCCTTCTTCTCCTAAGCCAGGAAATAAAAATGACACTCCCTACTATATTTTACAAAACATAACCTCATACAAAGGGATGCCAGCCTGGATGTGGCTTTCAAAGAATGAACAAAAGGTCAGAAAGAAAAGCAAAAGATACTCTCCTCCCCAAGTTCATAGATACAGGAAGGATCCTCCTCCTCCTCCTCATGTTGCTGGTGCTTCAGGAACAACTCCTCAAAGTTCAGATGCTCCCTCCAAGTATACATCAATCACATTGAAGCAGTCAGCAAAGAAGTACTGGTTATACAGAGCAGATAAAGGAGGTAATCTATCAAAAGCCAGAGTTCTCTCCTCCCCAACAACAAGCTGAACAAATAAGGCATTCAGAATCACACAAACCTAAAAGAAATTATAGTGAAGCTACACCTCCAAAGTCACTATACACTCAGAGTAATGAAAGCAAGAAGGCAACAAACTTTCAAGCATAGTCAACTCAATTCAGGCCTGCATCTCTGCTACCCTCTCAAGATGATCAATCATCTGTCAGTCAGGATGATGATAAATTTCAGGATGGCAAAGCTTCAAGAATTGATTGGTCTATCTCAGATAAAGAAGGCTATAGAGGTAGTTGAAGATCCATCAAAGTATACAACTATGTCACCATATAGAGAAAAAGAACTGGATAAGCTTCAAGTCAGCAAGAAAGTGTTTAATCCAGCAGAATACATGACATTACATCCAGAGGCTACTGTACCCAGAGCTTCTGCCCAGACTGTGATTAGAGAAGCAGATCTATACATATTAAAGAAAGAAACTGCCAATCCCAACAGGAAAATCATTTTCACTCAGCCTGGGGATAAAAGCAAAGAAGAAAAGCCAAGGGAAAAGAAGTAGAAGAAGTAAAAAACCTGAACTGATGTGATTACGGTATCATTTTTTGAAAACTGCGTTTTTATAATACAAAGCTTACTGTGTATAAATATATCAATTGCATGCATTATTTTTCTGCAAGATATATGTCTTCTTGCTTTGTTATTTCAATTTTGTTTGAGTCTGTAATTAGTGACCTAACCCAAATAGGGGGAGATTCTTGGATACCTAGTTGGATTTGGGCTAGGTTCATTAAGTTAGGATATGACCCAACATGTATAGACCAGGGTCATGGTTGTGTCCTAGAGTCTAGGTAAAGTCCTTTGAGTCAACAGTACAAAGGACCAGCCTCCAACACTGTCAGAGACTCAACACTTAGAGAATTTAAGACTTATAAAAAAAGTTCTACGTTCGTCGATCTCCGGTCGACGGAAGTCGAGCTCAGCTAGACGAACTCAGGGACAATTCTCTGAGCTCAGCACGGCGAACTCTGGACAAAGTAATAACTCAAGTCAAACCTCAGTCGACAAACTAAGAACATGACCTAGAAGAACTCTGTTCTCTGGTCGACTAATTCTAGATGAGGTGATTTAACACTCAAAGCTAGATGACATTTGACTCAACGCAAGATGACATTACACTCAATGCCAGAATGGTGATTTAACACTCAAAGCCAGATGACATTACACTCAACGCCAGAATGGTGAGTTAACACTCAAAGCTAGATGACATTACACTCAACGCCAGAATGGTGAGTTAACACTCAAAGCCAGAGGACATCACACTCAATGCCAAAATGATACTTCAACACTCAACATAAGAAAATAGTCTAAGTCCAGACTGCAGACTCAGCTCGACGATCTCAGAACCCAGCTGGACTAACTCTGTTCTCAGGGCTCAGCTCGGCGATCTTAGATTCAGCTCGACGAATAGATATTCTCAACTCGACGAACTGTGGACTCAGGTCGACGAATCCAGTATAGGAAATTTCTCTCTTTTGCCCTTATTACGTGGCAATAATTCCTGAGTAATTAGTGCTCTAATATTCTCTGAATATTACCGTTAGACAAGAGCATTAATTATGATCTTCATCAGAATTGCTGCCTGTCGTTTTTATAAGGGACAGTTGGGGAAACAAATCAATGCCAAAAATATTCCAAGGCCGTCAGCATTAATTGCAAAAGGATTTCAAAATTCAAATGGACTTCCTCACAGGAAATATATAAAACATATAGATTTTCCCTTCCAACACAAGAGATAAAATACAGACAATGATCAATAGACATACAGTATTCTTGAGATTGAAAATCGATCAGTCAAGAATCAACAGCAGCTAGACAAGAAGAAGAATAATTTTGAAGAAGAAGAACAACCATCCAAATCAAGTGTCTTCTTCTTAGGAACTCTCTGAAGGACAACAATACTGCATTTGTCAAAATAGTTCCTGAAGTTCTTCTTGTCAAAATTGAAAGCTTGAAGGCCTATCACCCTGCAGCAAAGCTTCCATCATCCTGAACAGGAAACATCTCAGGGGGAGATTTTGCAACCATCAAATCCACAAGTCTTCTCAGTTGTTTGAATTGAGAAAGAGAAGACACAAACATTCTCTCACCCCCCGCTGTAAAAAGGTTGTCATCTCCCTTCAAAAGTGATTCTTGGTTGCAAGTCTCCTGATCAAAAGACTTGAGGTTTGGTTATTGAGCACCTGATCAAAAGCTCATTGGTGTTAGACACCTGATCAAAACTCTGAGTGGATTCCTACCAGGGTGGTAGAACAGTGGACGTACCCGGGTTGGAGAACCACTATAAATTCTGAGTGAAAGTGTGGTGGCGATGAGCCATGGCCGAGGCTTGCTCCGACGATCTAGCCCGATTCTCCAGCAAAAGCTTTGCTCCAGCTATAGAACTCCACTTGTTTCAACCTCCTGAAGCTGATGGTGGGCGTAGATTTGGCTGGGAGTGACTGTGGGAGTAGTTTTGATTAAGGGGGTGGTCAACCATGAGCTTTGTAAGCTCCGCCTGGCTGTCATGTGTCCACCAGTCCCTCAAACCTACTGAAAAGAGCCTTGGAAGCTCAGCCAGGAGCTTGGGCAGAGGGAAGGAGGGCCACATGGCGTCCATCCCCTCTTTCCCTCTCTTCTCTCTCCTCATTTTCTCCAAAATCCCCAAGTTAACCCCCCCCCCCCCATGCATGTATTCTCTCTCCTATTTCAGAGGTTTAGGGTTATTATTGACCTCTTGGGCTGGTCATGGGCCTTGAGCCATGGGCTTAGTCCATTAGGAATGGGCTTGACTCATATTATTTCCTCTCTTTAAGCCCTAAGTTAACTTTGTTGACTTTTTAGGTTGATTTGGTTAACATGATGAGTGGGCTGGCCCCACTTGATGGTCATGGACCCAATAGTGCCACCCAACTTGGGTTTGGCCATGGTGGTGCCCTACTTGGACTAATTGGGCATTTAGGTGTAGGTTTAACCAAATTAGTGTTAGGGTTGACTTGGGTCAATAGTTGACCCAATGATATGGCTTATGGTTCACTTAGATTGTTATTAGGGTTAGGGGTATAGTGGTGGGGCCAATGTGTAGCTAGGATCCCAATTTGGGCTAGTTTGATTTGAGTTAACTTGTGCCTTATAGTGGGCCCGATGTGACTACACCCTAACTCCATGGTTCAAACCAAGCCTAAACCCATGCCCCCACCACATATCCTAACCTAATCTAAGTAAAGGGGTCTAGTAGGAAATGAGATGTTATAAATCCAAATAAACAAAAAAAATAATTTCGTCCCCGAAATTTAAGTTCGGGTCTACCGGGTTTCTACACACAAGAATTTAAGAACTTTAAACAAAATTTAAGTATTACCTGAGGTGAAAAGATTCGGGTGCCGCTCTAGCATCGGATCCATCGTCTCCCAGGTGTGCTCCTCCCGTCCATGGTTGGACCACAACACCTTCACCAGGGGGACCTTCTTCTTCCGTAGCACTCGGACCGCAGTATCATCGATCCAGAGCAGCTCTAAACGAACTGATCTGTCATGCGCTATCAGGATTGTTGTAGTGGTAATATGCTGCTCTGGCCGAAGGAGAACTCTCTATAGCGAGGAGACGTGAAAGACATCGTGAAAGGTCCCTAACTCTAGCGATAGCTCCAGCCTGTAAGCCAAGGGGCTGATCCGCTCCAAGATCAAATACGGCCCCATATATCGAGGGCTGAGCTTCTTGCGCCTCCGCATTTGAGAAACACCATGCACCGGATGTTTCTTTAAGAACACTCTGTACCCCACCAGGAATTCCAACTTCTGATGCCGCACATCGTAGTACTTAGCAAGCCTGCTATGAGCCTCCAGCATTCGATCCGTGATTAGTCGTATCTGAACATCCGTATACTCTATATATTCCGATCCAAGTGGCTTGTGGTCCTCATCCTGAACCCAAGATAGTGGGGTCCGGCACTTTCTCCCGTACATAGCCTTATAAGGTGTCATCCCAATGCTCGTCTGGTGACTGTTGTTGTAGGAGAACTCAATCAGTGGCAACAGTCTCTCCTAGGGCTTCCATATATCCAGTATACAAAAACGTAGCAGATCCTCCATAGTCCTGTTGGTCCGCTCTATCTAGCCGTCGGTCTGTGGATGGAAAGCGGTGCTAAAAGCAAGCTGAGAACCCAAGTACGCCTGCACCGCTCTCCACTCCCTAAAAGTGAACCGACCGTCATGATCCGAGACAATCGTCCTGGGGATGTTGTGGTACATGACAAACTGCTCCACGAACAACCTCAACAAAGCAGCAACTGAGCTGTCCTTTCTGATCGGTATAAACCCGGCCACCTTGGTTAGTCTATTGACAATGACCCAAATAGAATCGTGCCCAGAGTGGGAGCGAGGTAATCCGTGTACGAAATCCATAGCGATATCCTCAAACTTCCATTATTGCACCGGCAGTGACTGTAGTAGTCCTCTTGAGCTCTTGCACTCTGCCTTTACCCACTAGCATGTTTCGTAGTGTGTTACATAATAGATGATCTCTCTCTTCATCCCTGGCCAATATAAGCTCCTCCGCAGATCTACCGTCATCTTGGTGATACCGGGGTGCACTGAGTATTGAGAGTAGTGTGCCTCCCTGAGTATATCCTCCTGAATACCACCTCCTGGGGGTATATAAACACGACTACAGAAATGAACGAGGTCATCACGCAATGAATAATCCTAAGACTTGCCCCCTTCTAGGGCCCTTAATACCGGCTCCAAAGCTGCATCTAGCCTCTGATGTGTCCTGATGCGGTCCCGTATATCTCACTCAATGATCAAGGAGCTCAAGTACTCCTGATATTTCTCTGGCTCAGACTCGAAAACCATAGTAATATGCATATACTCCAGCATCTGTATCAGCTACATAGCCATCACCCGAGGCTCCGGTCTAGTAGTGCCAGCTCTCCTGCTCAAAGCATCTGCCACGGTGTTCGCCTTCCCCGGGTGATAATACATCTGGTAGTCATAGTCGCATAGGAACTCCAGCCATCTCCTTTGAAGAAGGTTCAGATCCTTTTGTGTATCAATATATTTGAGGTTCTTGTGATATGAGAAGATGTCACAATGAACCCCATATAGGTAATGCCTCCAGATCTTTAATGCAAATACCACCGCCCCGAGCTCTAGATCATGTACAGGATAGTTCCGTTCATGCTTCTTCAACTGCCTCGAAGCATAAGCGATGACATGTCAGTGCTGCATCAGGACCGCACCCATCCCCTGATATGAGGCATCAGTATAAATATGAAATCCTTCCTTCCAAGATGGAAGTACAAGGATAGGGGAAGAGGCGAGCCTGTCCTTTAGCTCCTGAAATGCTGCCTCGCACTTCTCCGTCCAAGTAAAAGATGCCTCCTTCGTCAAGGACGTGAGGGGGAGTGCTATCCTCGAAAACCCCACCACGAACTTGTGGTAATATCTTACGAGCCCTAGAAAATGGCGTATATCTGAATCTAACTTTGGCCACGGCCAATCTCTAACTGCCTGCACCTTAGTCGGGTCCACGGCCAACCCGGCTCCATTAATAGTATGCCCCAAGAATGTCACTTCCTACAGCCAGAACTGGCACTTGGAGAACTTGGCGTACATCCGGTGCTCTCTCACCTTCCTCAAAACTAATGTCAAATGCTGAGTGTGGTCCTCCTGTGTCCGAGAGTAGATCAGAATGTCATCGATGAAGACTATGACAAACCTGTCTAGGTAGGGTTCGAAGACACGGTTCATCAGACTCATGAACGCAGAAGGCACATTCGTGAGCCCGAAGGGCATCACCGTGAATTCGTATAATCCATAGCGGGAACTGAAGGCCGTCTTCGGAATATCCTCCTCTTGGATCTACAGCTGGTAGTATTCGAATCTCAAATCCTACTTTGAGAACTAGAAGGCTCCCTTAAGTTGATCAAAAATCTCATCGATCTGGGGCAGCGGATATGTGTTCCAGACCGTCAACCTGTTCAACTCTCGGCAGTCGATGCAGAGCCGCAGCAACCCATCCTTCTTCTTGATGAATAACACTGGTGCTCCCCACGGTGATGAGCTCGGTCGAACAAATCCTGACTCCACAAGCTCCTATAGATGTGTCCTGAACTCAGCTAGCTCCTTTGCGGCCATCCTGTATGATGCCCGAGATACGGGCCTCGCTCCTGACACCAACTGAATCCGGAATTCCATGTCCCTAGCCGGTGGCAACCCGGGCAATTTATCCGAAAATACGTCGGAGAAATCTCAAACCACTGGTATGTCAACCATTATTATCCGTGTCATGAATCCCTGTAAACCTAGCCAGATGGGAAAACTCTCTTTGATATTCGATCACTGACCTAGTCCCCTGTTTGAGGTTCAAGAACCTCTCTTCTAGCTCATCTCTGTCCGTGGTGTACACAAAGTGATCCAAGAATGCCTCGTTGAACTCTTCCCATGAGATATCTGACAGCTCCCTATCAGCATATGTGGAGTCCAGCATGGACTTCCACCACCTCTTCACATGGACATCCAATGCAGAAGATGCCAAAGGTACTGCTTGGTTTACAGGGCAGCTGATGCCTTCCAGCATCTCTTGTATGGCCTCAAGCCATTCTTCGGTCTTCACTGCATTCTCTGTCCCATGGTACATCGATGGGGATAGGATCTTGAAGGAACTCAACCAGTTTGATCCCAGATTTGGCTGCTGTGCTGGGACCTGCTGGGCTCTGAAGGCCTCAAGAATGGCCGGCAGGGTCTGTCCCATCTCCATCTACTGAAAGGAATGGCAGCCGGAGGGGGAGGGACCACATTATCCGGTTCAGTGACTTGCGGAGGCTGCATAAAGGTAAGGTTTATATTAGAATTGGCCTAACTTATTTCTTAGGTGGACTGTATTATGTGACTTTTTTATACATGGGCACATCATTGCTTCCGCTGCATAGTTTGTCCGCAAACTAATGCTCGAGCGGGGTGACCCAGTGTTGTGGACTTCTTCTCTTATGATCGTTTCTTCAAGTGATACCCGTTTGTAAGACCCCTCCCCTTACCAAGGAAGCTCCCGGTCTTATGCCTAGAACCGTTGCCTTATAGTGACACTAACTCACGGGTAAGTCGACACCGCAAAAGGCCGATCCTGCCGGCTAGTACGGTCATATAACATGTTTGCCCAAAAGAGAAATAGAAGTATAAAGCAGAGTAAATAATAGCTAGTCCACAAGTCACAGGACTATCATATATATATGAAAATGAAAGCACAACACTCCAAAATGAGTACACAAAAAGAAAAGGGCTTATGCCCTGTACATGATATCAAATCTCTCACACACAAAATGACAACATACGGAAGCTAATCTATCATCAGTAAGGTCGTCCCACCTGACGACGGGCTGTAGTAGTAGGTGGTGGTGGTGGTATCAAATCCTCACATTCTGCCACCTCGTCCTGCTGGTCGTGCTGGTACTCCATCTTCTCGAGCTCCTAAAATGATTTGGTCACAACCGACCGTTAGTCATAAAGACTAAGTTGTTTCCTCCACACCTCGCCCCCACAACTCCTAAGCACTGTGCGGGAAGACGAAGTGGAGGACAACAAGGGGTATAAAAAGAAGCAGGTGACAATGGAGCTATATTACCAAGTATAAATAGTATCAATCTATTTATACTCTAGCAGTTCTATATATATAGCACATGCAAAGTATGAAGAACTGTACAAAAAGTAAGTAAAGTGATGTAAGTAAACAAGGAAAACAACAAGTAGAATATGTTACCACTAAGCTACCATCACAGAAGTACCTTAACTTATATGAATGCTCATACAAACTTATAAGTTAAGGTTTCCAAATATAACTTATCATATAAAAGAGCCCATACTATTTTATATGATAAGGATCTATGTTGCGTATGACCTAGTATGAATGTATGTTAAGCATGCATTTTATGATTCATGCAAGTGCAACTCACCCACACGACTCTGTGATCACAGACCTTTAGTTCCCACTTTTTGGAGCTAGCATCACTCTCTAGTACCACCGTTGTGGATACGGCAGCAGCAGAACGGGCGCTTCCGCTTCATAGGTGGGTATACACACTACCAAGCAAAGACCCTTCGTACAACTTTGTACACGTCCTAGGTGCACTCTAGAGTCTCTGTGTACTAATGCTGGCCAACTGTCAGACTTTCTTAGTCCGGTGTGCGTTTTCGGGGATTGTCCATCAAACCGCAGTATAAACAACCTACTGGCCCCTCAAACCTCACACCTCACCAGAGTCACCGTACTGCCATCAGTGTGATGATTGGCCCAGTACCGCATGACCCGCCACTAGTTTTTTTTCTATGCACATGCAAGATACTTCAACCCGAGTCTCCAGCTTGCATGACCAAACCCATCCTGATGTCAAACTCTCGAGCATCCGACTCGCAGGACTAACTGCCATGAAAACCCTCCAACCCTTCACGGGTGAGATTGTAACAGCATTCTCTTAGCCTATTAGACTACACTTGTCTAGTATTTGTTATACTTAGCAATTTAGGGTTAATCCCAGGACTGCCTAGGGCATGCCCGGTGAAGGGCTCTTAGGGGCACTAGGAACTACGATGGGCTGAAGCTCAAAGTTCCCTTTCGCAAAGATATTTACGTTTATTAATGTATACCCATGAATAATACCAAGCTCTTGTTATTACTCTGGGACATAACTCCAAGTCGTGGACCGGATAATTCCTTTCGTGCACTTTCAGCTGGCGCGAGCCATACGCAATAACACTACCATGCTGCAGTAGCAAGCTGCCCAAACCACTGCCTGAGGCATCGCTGTATATCTTAAAACCTTCGGTCCCATTATGCGAACTTAGAACTGTCGCCGTGGTCAACCAACTCTTTAACTCTTCGAATGCTTACGCGCACTCCTACGTCCATACAAACTTCTGATCTTTCCTTATCAACGTTGTGAGAGGTAACGTTATCCGCGAGAAGTTCTCTACGAAGCGCTTGTATTAGCCAGCAAGCCCCAGAAAACTCCAGACTTTCGCTACCGAAGACAACACAGGTCACTCCCGTATCGCAACAATCTTCGTCGGATCTACCGCAATCCCTTCACCACTGACTATGTGACCAAGGAACGCCACTGAGGACAACCATAACTCACATTTGGAGAACTTTGCATATAGTTCGTTCCTCCTCAGCGTCCCCAAAACCAAATGTCGATGCTTGATGTGATCTTCTTCGCACTGCAAGTACACCAATATGTTGTCAATAAAGACTATCACAAAATGGTCTAAGTACTCCCTGAACATCTTGTTCATCAGATACATGAATACTGATTGCGCATTAGTCAACCCAAACGGCATGACCGTAAACTCGAAATGCCCATACCTTGTGCTGAACGCTGTCTTTGGGATATCACTCTCCCTTATCCTCAGCTGATAGTAACCGGACTTCAGATCCAATTTTGAATATACCGACGACCCGACTAACTGATCGAAAAGATCATCAATCCTTGGGATCGGGTATTTGTTCTTTTTGGTTAACTTGTTCAGTTCTCTATAGTCGATACACAACCGCAAACTTCCGTCCTTCTTCTTAACAAAGAGGAACGATGCGCTCTGCCATCTCCTTAAGCGCCAACCTATAAGGAGAGCGTGACACAAGTTTGGCACCTAGCACAAGCTGGATCATGAAATTAATCTCTCGCTGCGGTGGGGCTCCGGGAAGATTGTCCGGGAACACGTCGGGGTACTCGCATACCACTGGGATACTACCCAAAGTGGGTTTATGCTTTACAACCTCCACTAGCGTGAAGAACAGCTCTGCGTCATCACGAACTGCCTTGATCACGTGAAGAGCAGACATCAACGTCTTGCTCGACCCCTTCAATCCCGCAAACGTTGTCTCCCGCCCAGCGCCCAGCTTAACCTCTTTACGATTGCAATCTATATATTCCTTCTACTCCGAAAGCCAGTCCATACCGAAGATGACGTCAAACTCTACTAACGACAGCAACAACGCTAGCAAGTCAAACTCCAGACTTCCAATATGAACCCTTACGACACATACTCTGTCCGCATGCATAGAACACCCATTCGGCAACAACACGTCCAATTTGTCCTTCGCCATCGAAGAAGGGACTCAGATGCGTGATATGAAACTTTCGAACAAAAAGGAGTGCGAAACTCCCGTATCGAATAGTACTCTTGTCGGACTATCGCAAATCAGAACAAAGCCTATACAAACAGTAATAAGCTAACAAGCACTAGGTAATAGTATTTAAAGCTAACTTGTTATAAATTTAAACCGTACCTGTCACCACGTCTGCTTGTTTGATGGCCTCCTGCTGGCCCAAATTATAGACTCTTGGTTGACTCGGAGCATAATGGGATGTGGTTGAATCCACCGCCTTGCCCTTTTCTCCGTAGGTTACTCCCTGCTTCCTCTTGGACTTTGGACGTCCGCTCCAACAGTCACGGGCAAAATGCCCCATCTTACCACAAGTAAAACAAGCGCCCGGGGTTCGGTTGGTAGTTGCCCCCGAGGCACCTAAAGAAGGGACTGGACCCGACGTCCTAGCCTTCTTATTCCACCTTCGAAAACCAGACTTTGTAGGCGGCACCTTGAACTCTGACTTCCTCCCGCCGGAGTCCTTCTTCGCATGTACATTCTTCATGTCTTTCTCTAAAGACCGGGCCGTGTTGACCAAGGTCAGGAAACCCTCCGTCATCGACCCCAATAGTAGTAGTCTCAAGTCATCCCTTAGACCTTCGTAGAATCGGTTGGTGTTTCACTCCTCATCAGCGAAGGTAGCGCTTGCATACCGACCCAATCGAGTAAACTCGTGGAGATAGTCATCCACGCTGCTCTCACCTTGCACCAGCTTCTGGAACTCATTTTCCATTGCTATCCTCTGAGCTGAGGGGAGGTATCGAGCCAAGAACAGTCTCGAAAACTCCTCTATGGAGAAGTCAGTAAGCTGTCTACCCCTCAGATGATGTAGTTCCAAGCCTTCCCACCATAGTCTTGCGTCACCATCCAGCAAGAACGAGGCAATTGTGGTCTTCTGCCACTCTTAAGTCTCAGTAGCTATCAGCACTCTCTTAATTCTGGAGAGCTAATCCTCTGCTTGAGTTGGGGTTCCCGTCCCTGAGAACACTGGAGGATTGAATCCCATCACGTGCTTAAGTTGTTTCTCCGTTGCTCTCCTATGAAACACTGGCTCCACTACCACCTGCTCCACTCTCCTTGGCTCCGCCGCTTGGAGCGGTACTTGCTCCACAGTAGGGGCAGGCTACTGCACCTGTCTCGCAAGCTGCGCGTTTATCATTGCAAACACTGCCTCTACTACCAATCGAATGGTCTCAGCCAAAGGAGGTATTGTCGGCGCATCATTTGGTGCGCTGCTTGCCTCAGAAACTGGACGTTCTGACGGCCCTGCATCACTCCTGGTCACTTATAATCGTACAACACCGATAAGCGACCAAACATGTGTATTTTCATTCCTAAAACATGTGTATTTTCATTCCTAAGTGGACATTCATGGGTTCTTTTCATGTTATAACGATGACGCACATACATGTGCTCACCACCCCTTAAAGTGAATTCGTCCACGAATTCATTTAAGCCTGACCGAAATCGGTAGTTTGATACCAAATTGTAACACCCCTATCTGTCACATAGCATATAACAGTAGGTCCGGCCGGGGCCCGACTCCATATACCACGGACAAACCGGTGAGTTACGAGATGAAACCTTTCAACCAATACAGACGTCCTACACAGAGCATCTAGCGGAAACAATTTATTAAGTTGCGAAAGAAAGAACCCAGTCACAAGCACGAATGTCCACTAACAAAACCATCAGGGATGAAATACAAAGTACCAAAAAGTACTGGCCTTATGGCCTTACAATAGTTCACCAATATTTAAACAGTGTCTTACAAACTTTGGCTTGCAGGCTGACCACACATGATTAAACAAAAAAACAAACAAGGCCTTCGAGGGCCGGCTCAGCAACCTGGGCTTTGGCCCGCTATTTGCCACTCGGTTCCGCGACACCTGGAAGCACAATTCACCACAGCGGTGGCAAACAAGAATAACGGTCAGCTAAAGCTGACAAAATTATAACGATCCCGCCCCCAAACTTGGGGCGGCAAAGCTCCTTCCCTGCACTTGTTAGCATAGCGAGCAATATAGTGATTAAACACAACATCACAGGTGCATGCACACACGACCACACACCCCGTGCTCTCAGGGCACTTACTCGGCAAAGCCAGTCGGAACCATGTTCGTTCCTCGACTCCACCACCGCCCCCAGGGCGGCAAACCTCGTGAGCAATTAGTCCTTTCAACCGCAGCCTAGACTCGTTCTCCAAATCATCGGTAAGTGTCACGTAACTTTTGGTCTCTTTAACAAAAATAGATGGAGCGGGTAGGGTTCCACCAGCCTGTTACTCACCCCTCAACGACCCTTTGTCCTTTAACGCGGGCCCAGTTTCCCCAGTCCCAACTTTCGATCAAACACGGTACATGGCCCCGCTATGTACCCGGTTGGCTCCCAGGCCACCAAAATGGCAGAACTTCGCTTCTGCCCAGATTTCAAGGTGCACCTTGGGGTTAATCCCCAAGACTCCCTGACACATTCTACCACATAGCAAACCCGAAAACAACCAAAATGCAAGGAGTCTTCTCCAGCTAAAAATGCATGATAAAACATCACCGATATAGACCAACTTGTCTGGGTAGGCTTCACACACCATGCCTATGTCTGTTTCACGATATCAGACTCTACAATGCATACAAGGGAGACTTAACATATCCACCCCATAGAACACCACAACTCACCGCACACTCGCGGGAGAGGGTTTTCCCTATGCAAAAGAAGAAGAGCTTCACATGCTCAAGATGAGAATCGTTACCCTAGTGTTTCTCCTCAGCGTCATGGAAAACTACCCAGATGAAAAGCACCGCGATGATCTCGCCTCTGTAGATCTGGACTCGGTTTGCGATTTGGCGCTCCGAATCTCCTCTGGCGACCAGATCTTCCCTTCTTCTTCCTCCTTGCTCTCCCCTCTCTGTAGAAGTTAAAAAGAGATAGAACTCAAGAGAATGAGGGTTTAAACACTCATTCCCGGCCTTAACCCTAGGATGGAGAGGCCCGAGCCGTTAGATCCCAAAATAAGGAAACGAACGGCTGCGATTCAGCCCAAAAATAAGCTTCATGGGCCGAACACGGCTTGCAACACACCCGTGTTCAAGGCCGTGTTCCTCACTCGCCGTAAATCGGGAAAATCCCAACCAGTACACGGCCTGTGACACGGCTTGTGACACGCCTGTGTCAAGGCCCGTGTCACAGCATGTGTGCTTCAAACGACATAGGAACCGAAATGTCCCGAGAAGGACACGACCATGTGACACACCCGTGTCATATGCCTTGTGCTAGACATGCTTGGGGACACGCCCGTGTCCCTGGCCGTGTAGCTCCTTCAGCACAAACTCGCAACCGTCCCGAGTGGAACACGGCCGCTGACACGCCCGTGTGTCTGGCCGTGTGCCCTTAATCAATGATCGTTGAGTGAAAAGCTTTGACTGCTGAGGCGTTGAGTGGATAACACGCCCTGGGACACGCCCGTATCCTAGGCCGTGTTCACTGCCCCGATGACCATTGACTGTAATTTCGTCGACTAATCGAGAGTTCGACTGAACCCGAGCACGACACGCTCTGGGACACGCCCGTGTCCCAGGCCGTGTCACCTCTACCAAGTCCCAGACTTGGCTCAAAACGCTAGACGTCCCTCTTTTGAGTTTCGGGGCTTTACAAAAGGCCCGGATAGGTAATGTTATACCTGGATTGTTCTTCTTATGGTGGATCATATTGTACCGGTCCAGTTGGCACACCGATGGAAGTATGTTGACTCTAGTGAGGAGTGCAGGTTTTTGGGGCTAATAGGTTGTTTATACTATGGTCTGGAGGACTATCCCCTAAACGCACTCCCGACCATAAAGACTGGTGGATTTCCAGCAAGAGTACGTGGGAGCTCTGCTATTGTGTTCTTAACATTGAGGTGTACGTAAGGTCTAGGTCTGATAGTGTGCCTGCTTGTCTAGGAGTGGCGATACTCGTTCCACTGCCACTGTGAGCCACGACGGTTGGTACCTGAGAAGCAATCTACCTCCAAAAAGTGAGGAATGTTTGAAAGGTCTTTGCACAGAGTCGAGTGGGTGAGTTGTATCTCAAATCATTGCATTGCATTGCATAACATGACATTCATTAGTTAGTATAGCTTAGATTATAACTGCAGACCCCAATCATAAAAATTAGTATGAGCTCTTTTATTTTATGAGTTACTTTGGAAATCTTAATTTATAAGTTTTATGAGCATTCATATAAGTTAAAGGTATGTTCTGTGATGGTAGAATAACTCGTTTATTTTACTTTAATGTACATTACTGCACTGCTCTTACTTTACTGTTACTGCCTTTTAGTGTTTCTCTTCATACATTATACTCTTGCTAGTATAGTTCCATGCCACCTATTTACTTTTGATACTGCCCTTGTTGTCCTCCGCTTTCATCCTCTTGCACGGTGCCTAGGAGTCGCGGGAGTGAGGCGAGGACAAAATGACTTGGTCTTTATGACTAATGGTCGGTTGTGACTGTAAGAGTTCGAGGAGACGCACCAGTCGTATGAGGAGATGCAGCAGTCGCACGAGGAGACAAGACCTGAGGAACAATTGTTGCGAGCTACCGTTACTATTCAGCGACAGGTTGATGATAGAATTTTTGTAGCTTCAGCTTAGTTTTGTAGTGAGTTGAGAGAGTGAGCTATTTGATTTGAACATGTACCGGACATAATCCATTTATACTCTCTTTTATTATATAGTACTCATCGTGGACTATTGCTTTATTTCCTACTTATATATTGAGCTGTGATTATGGACTATGTTTTGTTTAAACGTTCTTTTTGCCTTCATATGAATTGATCGTGTTAGCTGGCAGGATCGACATCATACAGTGACGACTAATTCTGGAGTTGGTGTCACCGTAAGGCAACGGTTCTGAGCATAAGACCCGGGTACTTCCCGGTACGGGAGAGGGGTCTTACAGGATCCCATCAAACTTTAACTCTTATTATCAATCTCTAAAATCTTCTATATCTCCTCTTCGTTTGTAGTTCTATTTGAGTTGATTCTTATTGACTTCATTCGACTCGTTCAAACTCCAACCATCTATATTTTGCTTCTTGGATGAATGTGAAGTGAGGAGAAAAATGGAGATTTGTCTCTAATCCCCCAAACCCTAATTCCAACCCTCATTTTAAGGGTTCTTGTGCACTATTCAAACTGTCTAGGGCACTTTTTTTACGCAGTTGAAATGTATTTTAAGAAATAAGATCAATTCATATAAAAAAAACTAACCAGTATTAATATGCACAAGCACGTTGACTTGATCATTGAGTGTGTCGGTAAGTGAGGTCACACGATGATTGATTGGTCCCTCTCAATCAATTTTGAGTACACATTATTCGTCAATGTATATGCGCAACATGATACAATCATTAGCCTTGGAGTTGCTCATAAAATGAACTGCACGCCCGAAATTACCAATATCTATGTAAGCCCGATAGCTATATCATTTTGAGGGAAGTTATGGGTGACTCGACCAAAATATGGCATACCCTCCTCAATCCACATTGCTCACGCTAAGCCTGCCATATGAATTGTGCACGACATGACATGCCATTGTTATCCTTGGAGCCAAACGAAGTGTGCACGTAAGCCCAGGTTGGGCACAACTAGGCCTCCCTGATAAAGGCATGGTTTTGTGTGGGCACGGATGGGCACAATCCATACCCAGAATAGACCTTGACCAACCTGGGCAAGGAAAAACATCTTAGGCTTGATCAGACTGATTGAGCATGCCCTTATTTTTATTAATGCATCCATTTGATGACTTATTATTAAAGAACATTAAATTTCTAATCAAATAAACCCAACAAATATTAACTATACATAAGTTATGTTGCGGTTCGCTCAATGCCCTCGGTAGACCAGTTTCGGATCGGTCCGTCTTAGCTCCGGGCGATCGAGTACGCACACAGTCAAAGTAGAAAAGGAGAGATTGAACACACACAACTTTAGCGTGGAAAACCCCGGAAAGGGGAAAAAACCACGTGGTCGGGTCTGTGCCGGCCAAGATCCACTATTTGCCTCTGTTGCAGTGCTCTTGCAGAGAGAAAGCGAGGGCGACAGGCCGCGCCTCGTTACAAATACTGGAGGTTTGAGAGAGCTCTCCTCGGGTGACAGGCCGCCGCTTCGGAGTTTGCGCACTTTGACGTGCGTCTTTCTTGGGTGCTTGCTCTTCTGACTCGCGCGCCGCAGGATGCCTGCACTTTATCCCTCAGGCTATGGAGGGTTGCCTTCACTGGCGCTTTGCTCCCTTTCTCCTTCGGGCGGCACTTAGAGTAGAACCTGCCAAGTTAGTAAGAGAAAGTTGAACGGAGGAGGACAGTAGAGAGATGCCCTGGGGAGAAGTAGGAATGAAGAGAGAGAAAGAGAACGAGAGAATGAAGCCGGATCCTCTGAAATGAACTATCAGGGGTGTTTATATAGGGTTCCCGAGGTGGTTTGGGTATTTATGGTGGTTAATCGCAGATCGGAGGGTCGTGATCGCTTGTGGCGATTGGAGGGCCGTGATCGCTTTCCACGATCGGACGGTGGAGAGAAGGTCGGCACACGATGGTGGTCGGAGGAGGCGCGCCAGCCGGCGGCCGCTCAAGGGAGGGGGCAGACGGTCGTGGCCGCCGGCCGCAAGGGGGCGGCCGGCCGCAAAGGGGGGGAGGCCTTGAGCGGCCGGCCGCAAGGGGGCGGCCGGCTGCCGACCGCCCATAACGGCGGCGGCGGTTGCGATTCGCCGTGCGGTGGCTACGCAGTCCAGTGCGCGGGAGTTACGATCCGGTGCGCGGGAGTTACGATCCGGTGCGCGGGAGTTACGTTCTGGTGCGCTGGAGTTACGATCCGGTGCACAGGAGTTATCATAATTATCTATAAATTATGGGGTACCCATCATTTGCCCCCCAAAATTCCGTCCTCTTGGAGCGAACTACAAGCCCGAGAATTTTCTTTTTTGCGACGGGGCTTGGCGGCGATGGTCGGAACGGGTGCTAACTCTGAGACGGGCGACGACGACGACAGTGCCAAGGTAAGATTCTGACCAAAGAATAGGTCTGAGCAGCGGACAAAGCCGGAGGGGAGAACCCCCCCCCCCCCCCCCCCCCCCCCCCCCGCGCGGGGTTGCACCTACGTGCGGGTTCGAGTGGGACTGACCCCACGCGCGGGTGCGTGCGGGTTTGCACGCTCGCGCGGGGCTGAACCCGTGCGCGGAGATGCACCCGCTCGCATGTGCGCGCGAGGCTGACCCTGTGCGTGGATTCGTGCGGGGCTGAACCCGCGCGCTGGGGGGCTGAATCCGCGGGCAGGGTGCGCGCGGTGCGGCCGCTCCGCTTGCGAGTGGTTTGGCGGCATGCTCATGCGCGGGCTGATTTTGCGCACGCTTTGTGTACGTGCATGGCTCGTACGCGTGGGCGCAACGTGTGCTCGGGCTTGCTTTTCTGACCTTACTTTTTTGTCTTTTCAGGTTTCCAAGCGGGGTGTGTAGAGCCGTCCTATGCGGCTGCGCTTGAGTCTCTCCCTCGAGCACGTGGATATTTGGAGGAGGCGCTTCAACCTGCCCCCCAATTTGGAGGTGCGGATCCCTAGTCCTCAAGAGCGGGTGCAAAACCCTCCGCGCGGCTGGATGACCCTTTGTGAATTGTCTCTTCGGAGCGGCGTTCGCCTTCAGGCTTTGCGAGGAAGTGGCTGAGATTTTGAAGTTCTGCGGCGTTCCTGCGTCGCAGTTTATCCCTCTTGGGATGATGCGGATCATGGGGTTGATCGCATTCTTTCGCGAGCGCGGATCGAGGTTTTCCTTGGATATTTTCAAGGATTGGTGTGAGGTGCGCTCCGACGGCGGGGGCCGCGTGGACGTCCTCAGCAACAAGCGGTGGCTGGAGTTTGAGACCCGGGGGGATCGTCGCCACGGGAATACCATGTTTGGATATGTCAGGAACCCAGGTGGATTGCCAGAGGTGTAGAACGCGCTTCCGGACCATTGCCGGCGTTCTAGAGGACACGAGCGGGAGTTTATTCCCGTCCTTGGTTTTGTAGAGCCCCGAGAGCTTGGGAACATCTTGTACAACATCTCTACTTTCGTTGACGAGAAGCGCCTGTTGTTATGCGGGATGTCTGTTGATTCGGGACGTGCTGCCGCCATTCCTCTTTCCCGTGACAGGAAGAGGAAGCTAGTGTTTAGAGCTTGTGGAGCTGAGGAGGCGGGTCCTAGCCTTCTGCCGCGACAGAATGTGCTCTTAGAGGAGGATGCCCCTTGCGGCTCTAGAGCGAGAGGCGAGTCGTATGATGCGGATCTTGAGGTCCTAAGCTCCTCTGCCTCCTAGCCTTCCCCAGCGCGGGTTGCGGTGCGGCAGGTGGCGAAAGGAAAGAGGGTCTCTTCTTCCTTGGAGGCGATGAACCAAGCGGTACGTATGATCTCAACTTTTGAGTAGTGGCTTTTGAGGAAAGCTCTTCTGACTTGTCCTTTTTCTTTTGCAGATGGAGACTCAGGCGAACATCGCGCTTACATGGAATGATCACTACGTGAGCCTGAAGGACATGTTTATGGCCCTTCAGGGCGAGCTCCGGGAGGTGGAGAGTGCCCTTTCGAACTGTTGTGGTCAATTGTTGTCTTAGCCAAGCACCAACTGCGAGAGGAAGGCTTTGAGCGGTGGAAGAGTGTTTGCTCTAGATGGGGGTGAAGAGTTATGGGAGTTCCGGCCTATTCCTGGCGGGAGGCCATGTTCGTTCGAACCCGTACGAGTTGTGGTGAACCCGGTGGAAATGGGGGGCGTGGCCCCGAAGACCCTGACGACGACGCAACTTGCTATGAGGAGAAGGGCGTCTCCTTGTGCCATGGTAGAGAAGTCGAGACCATCGCACTGCGGGTTGCGCATGACTGAGGGAGCTGGCTCCCGACGACGTCGCGACCTGCTTCGTAGGAGAAGGGCGAGCCTTGCCACCATGAGAGCGAGGTCGAAGCCGTCGTGCTATAGTTTGCTGGGGACTCAACGTTTGGTCCCTTTGGCGACTCCACAACCTATTATTAGGCTGAGGATATCGAGTTGTTGGCAGCGCACAACTGGGGGAGCTGGACCCCGACAATGTCTCAAACCGCTGGGCGGACGAAGGGTGCACCCCTGAGCTGCAGCAGAGAGAGTGAAGCCATCACGCCATAGTATGGCTGTGGTTGGTTAGCTGTGGATTCAGCGGGGCCAGAACCCGATTTAGTTGCGATTATAGCTTAGTTAGGCACCAGTCGCGAGGGGGCAGGCCCTACAAGGGTGGGGCGTCGGCTTCGGATGCAGGTGAAGAGTCATAATTCTCGGCCTATTGTCGGCAGGAGGACATGCTCAATTCGAACCCCCGCGAGCAGCTGATGGACCCTGAGGTTGTAATTACACCGATCGTGGGGGCTTTCCCAGGATGGCGGGTGTCGAGCTTCAGATGCAGGTGAAGAGTCATAATCCTCGGCCTATTGTCGGCAGGAGGACATGGTCGATTCGAACCCCCGCGAGCAGCTGATGGACCCTAGTATTTGTTGAGGCGTGGCCCCGAAGACCCGGATGACGTCGTAACCTACTACACAGCGAAGGTCGGGTCCTTGCGCCGGTGGAGTGAGGTCGAGGCTATCGCGTTGTGGGCTGCGCACAACTGAGGGAGCTGGTCCCTGACGATGTCGCGACCCGCTCCGTAGGAGAAGAGTGAGCATTTCTGCTATAGGAGAAAGGTCGAGGCAACCGTGCTACAGTCTGCGTGGGACTTGGTACTCGGTCCCCAAGCGACATCGCAATCTGTTGTAAAGCCAAGGCTGTCGCGCTATGGGCCGCGGTCAACTGGGGTGCTCATTCCCGATGACGTCGCAATCCGCTGAACGGGTGAAGGGCAAACCTTCGAACCACGGTAGGGGGATCGAGACAATCGTGCTACAGTTGCTCGCCGGACCCTAGGGGACGGATTCAAAATCGATCATGTAAGTTTTAGGAGTTAGTGACATCGCAATCACAGTATATAAATGTAAAGAGATGAGTTGTTTTGCTTTTTATTTAGCCTGGTCGAGCCATTGCACGATGACGGATTCCGAACTGCCAAGAGGATCGCATGTCGATGGATCCTGGACCTCCTTGAGGAACAGATGACCCTGGCCTCAGGGGGGGGGGTCTGGGGATGAGATGTCCTTCTGACGCGTTTGCTGCATGGCAAGAGTTAAAATGAAAGCAGAAAATGCAGTAAGCAGGATAGTTTTTGCACGAGGGTTTTCCTCGCGACTTTATAGTTGCCTTTAGGTGGTTTGGGGCGCGAATGAGTTCACTGGTAGAACCAGCGTAGGTTTTGAGCATTCCAGGTACGGGGGAGGGTCTTCCCTTCCGCGTTTCTGATCTTGAAGGTTCCGAGTTTCACCACTGCGCTGACGACGTATGGACCTTCCAAAGCTACTGTAAGCTTGTTCTGCTGAGGTCCCTTACCGGCAGCCTCGAGACTTCAGAGGACCAGGTCCCCGACGTTGATTGGTCGAGGCTCTATTCTTCTATCGTAAAAACAGGCAACGCGCCGTTGATAATCTTCCACGCGCAGAGTGGAGGTGTCTCTGACTTCAGCTAGGAGGTCCAAGTTTTCTTTGATAAGATCTTCATTCTTGTATGCGTCGAAGGTTTCTACGCGAGTACTTGGTACGCCGATGTCGACCCGGATGATCGCCTCACTCCCGAAGCATAAGTTGTAAGGGGTCTCACCCGTTGGAGTTCTCTCAGTGGTACGACACACCCATAATACGTTGGGGAGCGCATCAACCCATTGCCCCCCGCCTCTTCAAGGCGCGTATTTAAACCTTTGAGGATCGTTCGATTTGTCACTTCTATTTGACCGTTTGCCTGGGGATGCGCTACAGCGGTGTGGCGCAGGTTGATCTTTAGGTCTTCACATAACTTTGTGAATGATTTCCCGGTGAACTGCGTGCCATTATCCGCGATTATTATGGTCGGGATCCCGAAACGACAGATGATGCTCTTCCAAACAAATTGTCTGGCGTTCTCCTCCGTTATTTTGGCGAGCGGCTTGGCTTCTACCCACTTGGTGAAGTAATCGATTGCCATGATGATTTACTTCCTCTGACCCGATGCCACAGGGAGGGGGCCAAGGATGTCGATCCCCCACTGGGCAAAAGTCCAGGCCCCTTGGAGTGTCGTGAGCGCAACTAGCGGCTGATGTGGCATATTGGCGTGGAGATGACAGCTTTTGCATTTCTAGACGAGTTCTGCGGCGTCTTTCTTCATTGTCGGCCAGTAAAAACCTTGACGCAAGATCTTACGAGCCAGAGCCTTGCCACCTAAGTGTTCTCCGCAAACTCCTCCATGTACTTCGCATAGGGCGTAGTCTGCCTCTGATGCTGGCAAACATTTCAGATAAGGACCAGAGAAGGCCGGCTTGTAGAGCTCTACGTCGATGATCGTGAATGTTGCGGCCCTTATCCGGAGCCGTCGTGCTTCTACGCGGTCATCTGGTAGTTGCCCGCGCTCGAGGTACTCTCGTATGGGGGTCATCAAGGACGTTTCCTTCCTGTCGATCGTCGATACTTCCCAAGGCCCTTGAATGTTTGGGGTCATGATGTCTTCGACTCGCCAACGGCAGGACTGATAGCTAGCTGACGAGGTCACAAGCTTAGACAGTGCGTCCACTCGGGTATTTTGCTCCCTTGGGATGTGAATGACCTGGTGCGAGGGGATCTTTGCCAGGAGTGACTTTACGAGCACAAGATATTGCGCCAGCTGTCATTCTTCGCCTCGTACTCACCTTCGACCTGTGAGACGATAATTTGCGAGTCAGCGTGATCGTTAGGCTTTCCACTTTGCAATCGGTAGCGAGTCTGAGTCCGGCAATAAGGGCCTCGTACTCAGCGACATTATTGGTAGCGGGAAATCTTAATCGGAGGTCGTACTCTAGAGTGACCTTTTCTGGACTTATCAATAGTAATCTGGCTCCCGCCCCTTTGGCCCCTGACGGTCCGTCAACGTAGAGAGTCCAACGAGCCGGGGCTTTTTCTTGCGCAGGATCTGCTTCTGGTGAGATGGTGCACTCCACAACAAAGTTCGCGAGTACTTGCGACTTGACGTCTGGCCGGGGCAAGAAGTGAATATCAAACTCGCCCAGCTCGACTGCCCATTTTACCAACCTCCCAGACACCTCTGGCTTCTGCAGGATTGCTCGTAGTGGTAGCTGAGTCAGCACTTTAATTGCATGGGCCTGGAAGTAAGGACGGAGCTTCCTCGCTGAGAAGACTAGTGCCAAGGCCGCTTTTCGGCTGCTGGGTATCTAGTTTTTGCGTCGGAAAAGACCTTGCTGATGTAATAGATGGGTCGGTGGACTCCTCCTTCGTCCTTTACTAAGACCAAACTGAGGGCCATTGAGGATACTTCCAAATATAAATACAGGGCCTCTCCATGGGATGGCTTTGATAGGAGCGGGGGCGAGGCCAGGTATTGCTTGAGAAGCTCGAAAGCTGCCTGACAGTCGTTTGTCCATTGGAACCCTGAGTTGCGCGCCCCCGGAGAACTTTGAAAAAAGGAAGATACTTATCCCCTGCCCGGGCCAAGAATCGGGAGAGTGCCGCGATCCTTCCATTGAGTCGCTGGACTTCCTTGATGGATCGCAGGGGTGACATATTTTCCAGAGCCTTGATCTTCTCTGGGTTTGCCTCAATCTCACGCTGCGTTATCATGAATCCTAGGAATTTTCCTGTCGTTATGCCGAATGTGCATTTACTGGGGTTGAGCCTCATTCGGTAATGACGAAGAAGTTGAAAACATTCGTTCAAATCCTTTATATGACTGGATCGGCGCAGGCTTTTTACCAGCATGTCTTCCACATATACTTCCATGATATTACCGAGCAGGTCCTTAAACACCTTGTGCATTAGCCTTTGGAAGGTCGCCCCTGCATTCTTGAGGCTGAAGGGCATTACCGTATAACAGTAGACACCCATGTAAGTTCTGAATGTTGTGTGCTCTTCGTCTTCTGGGTTCATCTTGATCTGATTATAGCCTGAGTACGCATCCATGAAACTGAGCCGCTCGTGAACAGACATTACGTCGACGAGTTGGTCAATCATGGGAAGGGGAAAGCTGTCTTTAGGGCATGCCTGGCTGAGGTTGTTGTAATCCACGCACATCCTCCAACTTCCGTTGGCCTTCTTAACCATGACCACATTTGCCACCCATATGGGATACTTCACCTCTCGAATGAACCGTGCTTTCAGGAGTCTCGCTACCTCCTCTTCGATGGCCTGCTGCCGCTCTGGTGCGAAATTTCTTTTCTTCTGAACGACCGGCCTGCTGGCCGGATTGATGTTTAGGGAATGGAGAATGACCTGGGGGTCTACTCCGGTCATGTCCTCCGGGCTCCAAGCGAAGATATCTTGATTGGTGCGGAGAAAGGCGGTGAACTCTTCCTGCTCCTAAGCCAGGGGGGATCCAATTCGTTTGGTCCGGGTTGGATCTTCCTGCGAGATTGACACTTCTACTAACCCTTCAACGGTCGCTCCCCGCTGCAGGGTTGCCTCGTCTCGCAAATCAAAGTTGTCGATGTTGTGGGCCACCATCTCTTTTCCCCATGCTGCCTCCAGATGACAGGCTCGGGCCAACTCTTGGTTCCCCCGAACAATTACAACCCCTCCCATAGTCGGGAACTTTAAAGCGAGATGAGGAATGGACCCAACTGCCCCGAAGGTCAACTGGGTCGGCCGCCCCAAAATCGCGTTGTAGGGACTGATGAAGTCTACTACTACGAACCGCACATTATTGGTGGTCTGCCTAGGATATACTCCCAGTGTGACTGGTAGAACAATTACTCCCTCCAACCGAGCGGGAATGTTGCTGACATCAAAGACGGGTCCCGCATGGAGGCTAAGGCGCTCGCTAGTGAGCTTTAGTTTCCGTAAAGTGGCGAGGAACGGGATGTCAACCGAGCTTCCGCCATCAATTAAAATTCTCTTCACGTAGTGGCAAGGGTCCCCGATCCCTGCACCAATGACCAGCGGATCTTCACGGGGGTGACAGACTCCCTCAAATTCCTTACCCTCGAAAGTTATTACGGCGGCTTGCTTGAACCTTTTGTCCCTGTGCTCGCGCTCTGCCATATGCTCCGTTGTCAACCTCCCGGGTTTGTTATTGCTTGATTGGAATGAGTTCCCACAGAGGGCGTCAAACTGTTGCGGTTCGCTTAATGCCCTCGGTAGACCGGTTCCGGATCAGTCCGTCTTAGCCCCGGGCGATCGAGTACGCACACAGTCAAAGTAGAAAGGGAGAGATTGAACACACACAACTTTAGCATGGAAAACCCCGGAAAGGGGAAAAAATCACATGGTCGCGTCTGTGCCGGCCAAGATCCACTATTTGCCTCTGTTACAGTGCTCTTGCAGAGAGAAAGCAAGGGAGACAGGCCGCGCCTCGTTACAAATACTGGAGGTTTGAGAGAGCTCTCCTCGGGTGACAGGCCACCGCTTCAGAGTTTGCACACTTTGACGTGCGTATTTCTTGGGTGCTTGCTCTTCTGGCTCGCGCGCCGTAGGATGCCTGCACTTTATCCCTCAGGCTATGGAGGGTTGCCTTCACTGGCGCTTTGCTCCCTTTCTCCTTCGGACGACACTTAGAGTAGAACCTGCCAAATTAGTGAGAGAAAGAGGAACGGAGGAGGAGAGTAGAGAGAGATGCTCTGGGGAGAAGTAGGAATGAAGAGAGAAAGAGAAGGAGAGAATGAAGCCAGATCCCCTGAAATGAACTATCGGGGGTGTTTATATAGGGCTCCAGAGGTGGTTAGGGTAGTTACGGTGGTTACAGTGGTTAATCGCAGATCGGAGGGCCGTGATCGCTTGCCACGATCGGACGGTGGAGAGAAGGCCGGCCCACGATGGTGGTCGGAGGAGGCGTGCCGGCCGGCAGCCGCTCAAGGGAGGGGGTGGACGGTTGTGGCCACCGGCCGTGAGGGGGAGGCCGATCGTGGTCGCCGGTCGCGAGGGGGCGGCCGGCCCCGGGCGGCCGGCCGCAAAGGGGAGGCGGTCGGCCTAGAGCGGCCGGCCGGGGCCGCCGGCCTCGGGCGGGCGGCCGCCCGGCCGCAAGGGGGCGGGCGGCCGCCCGGCCGCAAGGGGGCGGCCGCCCTGGGCCGCTGGCCGCAAGGGGGCGGCCGGCCGGCCGGCTGCAAGGGGGGTGGCGGTCGGCCATGGGTGGCCGCCCGCCGCTCGTAACGGCGGCGGCGATTGCGATTCGCCGTGCCGTGGTTACGCGGTCCAGTGCGCTGGAGTTACAATCTGGCGCGCGGAGGTTACGATCCGGTGCGCGGGAGTTACGATCCGGTGCACGGGAGTTACGATCCGGTGCGCGGGAGTTATCATAATTATCTATAAATTATGGGGTACCCATCAAGTTATATCATAAAGCAAAATTGATGAGGTTAAGATAAAATATATAGAGAAAGTGGGATGCGAATAGCCCAACATCCATAATCCCCACAAATTTTGTGGGGATCATAGAATTAACCACCGTGCGCGCGATCGGCGCGCGCGATCCCCGCATGACCCGCACATGAGATCCCACCATGCGCAAAAATCTCCCGCGGCCGGCCAAAATGGCCGGCCACCCCCGCTCGCCGGCGACGGCCCCGGGCCGAAGGACAGGCTAGCCTCTAGCCCGCTGTGGTTCGCCACACAAGGAAAATTAAGTCAGACCACAACTTAACTCCAAAAAAAAGAAAATAAATGGGAAATGGCCTCAGCTTAAATAAATAGATAAATAAGCCTCGCCTCAGCTTAATCCCCAATGTAAATATATGGCCGGCCTCAAATAAGGATAAAAAATAGAAGAAAAAAATAAAATAGATGAAAAAAATATGCCCCCGGCCTCACCTTAACCTCCCAAAAAACAAAAATAAATGTCAGGCCTCACCTAAACCCTAAACAAAAAAATAACAAAAATAAATGTCCGGCCTCACCTTAACCCAAAACAAAAAAGAAAAAAAATTACAAAAATAAATGTCAGGCCTCACCTTAACCCAAAACAAAAAAAGAAAAAAAATATGCCCCCGGCTTAGCCATTGAGAAAAAAAAGAAGAAGTGCAACTATATATAAACAAGTGATAGGCACGGGGCTTCGGTCTTGGGGGCATTCGGCAAGGGTGCGACAATCGGCGGGGTGCGACAATCGGCAGGGTGCGACATTCGACGGGTGCGACATTCGGCGGGATGCGACATTCGCCAATGATGCGACATTTGTCGTGGGCGGCAACATTTGTCGTGGACAGTACCCGCCCCTATGGCCTCGCGCGACAGTACCCAACCGACGACGGTGGGCTCCGCCCGACCCGCAACATATACATATGAGTACTCAAAATGACCGTAAAAAAATATAAATTAAGAATATAATTTTTATTTTGTAAAACAAGTTATATTTTAATGTTAAAACATTAATCTTTTTCTTGTCATTTCTAGATAGCGACAATAGGTTTATGATATCCAGTGTTTTTATTTTTTTGTATTTTAATATTATAAAGTTGTGTAATTACCTAAAAAAATATTGTCTTTATAATATACTAATATAAAGTTTGGTATAATTGTGTAATTATGAATACATCTATAAGGGCAATATAGGGACATCGGACAATGTTTCACCAAAGAGTAGTTTTCGTATATTAGTAGAGATATAAATATAAATATATATATATATATATATATATATATATATATATATATATATATATAATATATAATATATATATATATATATATGAAAGTTCACCTAGTGTCAGCTACCTTCACCTAGGGGGGGGGGATAAGTGTCTTTGCAGCGTATTTGCGGAATTAAGATTTACCTGCACAAGAAAACAAAACAACCAAGCACAGAAAATACACAGGCAATTTATAGTGGTTCCCCGATTTGGGTACGTCCACTTTCCCCCTTCGACCTATCTCCCAACAAGGGACGACTCGGTCACTTCACCAACAGGATTGTAATCCAATCCTTGTACTAACGGAAGGAACCCTTCCACACGTAGGAGTCAACACTCCCACAACCCGGGTTGCACCCAACCCTTACAACTAAAGACCAATCGGTCCGTTACAAAGAAATTGAAAATGCTTGTAAGAAATACAAACGACGTTTGGAGAGTAAGGTGTCCCTCTTCGTTCGACGACGTGTTCTTGAAGTCAACGAAGAGTCCACAACCCTAGATCTCACTTGGAAAGAATCTTCCCGAAACCGGCGGCGGCTTAAAGCGGCGGCAAGGTTCTCGGAATCAGCGGCGGCGACGGAGAGCAGCAGCAGTGCCAACTTGATTCAATCTTCGTAGCGAAGGAAGCAATGTCTTCCAACGGTCACACTAGGATCGATCGTCTCGATCGATTCAGAAGGGGAAGGATTTTCCCGATCAACGAATCAAGAGACAAGGGATCTCTGGTTAGACGCGTGAGACGCTATGCTAGCCTAAGCTTCGGTCGCCGGAGATCTGGAAGAACCTGAGATCAGGAGCGGCGACAAGTGCACGAGCGGCGGAGACGATCGGCGGAGCAAGATCGGAGCGTTAGGGCTTGTCGGCGGCTCGTGCTTTTTGAAATCTCGTATCGTCTCTTTACTGTTCATACATACGGAGTATATATACATTAGGTCAAGTATATGACCGTTGTGGGTCCCACCGATAAGAAGACTTGAGCCCGGTTCGAAACAGTTTAGATAATTTGAACCGGTCCAGAGAACAACAGGAAATCGCCTAAGTCAAATTCGGCGAGAATCGTAGGTGATTCTTGACGAATCGGCGAGAATCACTTACGATTCTCGCCGACTTCTACTTAGCCGAATTCTGGCTGTGCAGATACAGAAGCCGGGGAGAATCGGCGGGAATCACACTTGATTCTTGCCGATTCGTCGAGAATGCAAAGTCAATCTCGATGAATCGGCGAGAATCACTTAGTGATTCTCGACGATTCTGCCTTAGAGAAATTTCAGGCGGTGACGAAACTGCCGGCTTCAACCGGCAAGAATCAGCTAGTGATTCTCGACGACTCGGCGAGAATCATTAGTGATTCTCGCCGAATCGGCGAGAATCACTTAGTGATTCTTGTCGATTTTTACTTGGGCGATTTCTCCCTTTTCTTTCCTTGAGCTGGTCTTTGGCCCATCCTTGCTCCTTGTCTGCTCTTGCTTTATCATAGCCCTGTACTTGAAATTAAGTACACCCCAATAGAGAGAGTACACGTAGGTCAACACACTGATCTGCTCAATGAGAGATTACGTTGCACAGACCCGTGTATATTGACCCACTGTACCCTGACATTGGTGTGTACTTAGCGTGGAATAACTGCAAGCACAACTAGAAATATTTCATCAAATACATTGTCTATTTACCTTGGCTTGTACAGGGGCTTCTTCAAATCAGGTACATTGTGGATGCAATAACCAACAATCTCCCCCTATTTGAAGAAGCCTAAACCCTACAAGCTAAGGTGAATAGAGCATATAGAAATGAAAAACCGAAACTTAAGAGTGAGGTGATAGGGATAAGCATTACCCGTTACTTGAGAGCAAACTAGAACATTGAGCTACCTTAGCCTTAGCCGAGAGGGTAATCTCCCCCTTTTCGGCTTCTGCAAATTTGGTTCTGGTGCACCTAACACCATGCTCCCCCTTAGTCCGTGCACTTATGTTGTCACTTGAGTTGCTGGCAGATACTCCCCCTAGAGGCACGAGCCAGGAGCGTCTTGAGTCTTTATTCCTCATAGTTGAGCATCCCCAATTCAGTTTTGAAGAGACTGAACTTGGCCTCGTCCAAGGGCTTTGTGAAAATATCTGCAATCTGCTTGTCCGTGGGGACATAGCAGAGAGAGATGTCCTTGTTCTCCACGTGCTCCCGAATGAAGTGGTAGCGCACTTCAATATGTTTCGTTCTGCTATGCGATACTGGATTGTTTGCGATGGCAATTGCACTTGAGGAGTCGCAGTACATGGGTACTTCCTTGAACTGGAGATCATAGTCTGCTAACTGGTTCCTTATCCATAGGAGTTGTGCGCAACAGCTCCCTGCCGAGATGTACTCAGACTCTGCTGTGGAGGTTGCGACACAATTTTGCTTCTTGCTGTTCCATGAGATAAGCCTTCTTCCGAGGAATTGACACGTCCCGGAAGTGCTTTTCCTGTCATCCCTACTCCCTGCAAAATCAGCATCTGAAAAACCTATTAGCTCGACATCATTGTTTCTTGGGTACCACAAGCCAAGATTGGGAGTACCTTTAAGGTATTTAAGAATGCGCTTTGCAGCGACATAATGAGATTCCTTAGTGTTCACCTGATATCTGGCACAAACACATGTGGAGAACATGATATCCGGTCTACTGGCAGTAAGGTAGAGCAGAGATCCAATGATGCTTCTGTATTTGGTTTCATCGAAAGGTTTACCTTTCTCATCCTTATCCAGAGACATAGTGGATCCCATTGGAGTCCTCATAGAGGTTGCATTCTCCATTCCGAATTTCTTGAGGAGTTCATTTGTGAACTTCGTCTGAGAGATGAAGATTCCGTCCTCAGACTGTTTCACTTGAAGTCCCAAGAAGTACTTCAGCTCCCCCATACTGCTCATTTCAAACTTTCCTTGCATAAGTTTGGAAAACTTTTTGCAAAGATTGTTATCCGTTGAGCCAAATATGATGTCGTCAACATAGATTTGCACCAGCAAAATCTTGCCTTTGACTTCCCTGAGAAACAATGTCTTGTCTATTTTTCCTCTAGAGAACTTGTTCTCAAGAAGAAAACTAGACCATGTCTCATACCAAGCTCGAGGAGCTTGTTTTAAGCCATATAACGCTTTATTAAGAAAATAGACATGATTAGGATATGTAGGATTGACAAAACCTGGAGGTTGAGCGACGTATACTTCCTCTTTCAAATCTCCATTCAGGAAAGCCGATTTCACGTCCATCTGATAAACTGTGAATCCTTTGTGGGAGGCATAGGCTAGGAATAGCCGGATTGCTTCGAGCCGTGCAACTGGTGCAAACGTCTGGTCAAAATCAATCCCCTCCTCTTGTCGGTAACCTTGAGCCACTAGTCTGGCCTTGTTCTTTATGATGACACCATGTTCATCCAGTTTGTTTCTGAAGATCCACTTGGTGCCAATCACATTCTGCTTTTGAGGTCGGGGAACAAGCGTCCAAACGTTGCATCTTTCGAACTGATGCAATTCATCTTGCATGGCCAAAATCCAGGCAGCATCTTTGTTTGCCTCGTCGAACTTCTTTGGCTCAACCTGGGACAGAAAGCTAAGATGCAAAATCTCGTTAATAGTACCTCGACGAGTTCTGACCCCGTCACGAGGATCTCCGATGATCTGATCTCTGGGATGATCCCTCACGTGTCTGAGTTGTAGAAGTCTGGCGTCAGGAGCGTCGACTACTTCTTGGGCATCGCCTTCTTCTAAAGGATTTGCTCCATTTTGATTTTCAACTTCTCCGATCTGCATAGAAGTGGATACCTTGACGTATGTTGGAGGTGCATCTTTCTCGGGCTCATCCAGTTGCAACCTTTCGAGTCTGTCACCTGCATCTTCAGGAAGAAGACTAGAAGTCTTGCAATTAAGCAAACTTCCTTCATCAAATACAACATTGATTGACTCCTCTACCACTAGGGTTTTCTTGTTGAAAACTCTATAAGCCCGACTGCGGCTACTATAGCCCATGAATATGCCTTCGAAGCATTTTTCACCAAACTTAGTACGCGGGTACTTCACATTATTCAATACATAACATTTGCAGCCAAAGATCCTCAGGTAGGACATGGTTGGTTTCTTGCCTTTCATTAGCTCATAGGGAGTCATGCGATGGCTCTTGTTAATCAATGCCCGGTTTTGTACATGACAAGCCGTATTAACAGCCTCGACCCAGAAGTATTCTGGGAGAGAGGCGTCATTCAACATTGTCGTGCACGCCTCAATGAGTGTTCTGTTTCTCCTCTCCGCCACTCCGTTCTATTGAGGAGTGTGAGGGGAGGAGAACTCATGAAAGATACCAAGTTCTTCACAGAACTCTGTCATAGCCCCAGACTCAAACTCTGTTCCGTGGTCACTTCTGATTTTGACCACAGAGCAGTTAAGTTCGTTTTGTATCTGCTTGACAAAATTAGTGAAGATGTCAAATGTATCTGACTTGCGTTTTAAAAAGAACACCCACGTAAACCGAGAGTGATCATCTACAATTACTAGCGTATATGACTTCCCTCCTAAGCTATGAACTTGCATAGGACCAAACAAGTCCATGTGCAGAAGATAAAGACATCTGGAGGAATCTTTGTCTGGGATGCCCTTAAAGGTAGCCCGAGTCTGCTTGCCCATTTGACATGCAGGACATGGACTATCTTTAATGCACTTAATAATGTGAGCGTCCCTTACTAAGTCTTTGGAAAATAGCATATTGATTGTCTTGTAATTAATGTGTGCCAATCTCTTGTGCCATTGTTCGCAAAGAGATGCACTGCCTTTTGCTACGAGGCATACAGGGGTAGAAGAGTCTAAACTAAGGAAATCTAAACAGAAAATATTTTTGCTCCTAATGCCAGTTAATACTGTCTCCGAAGAGGCACATGATATTATCAGGCATTTAGCCTTGCAGAACTTAACGTCATACCCTTTATCACATAACTGGCTTACGCTGATCAGGTTATGATTTAACCCTTCAACATAGGCTACGTCGGAGATAGAGAGTATACCGTTGGAAATCATACCGTAACCTCTGGTGACTCCCCGATCAGATCCCCCAAAGATGACTTTGGGTCCATTCTCGACTGGGGTGTACTCCCGCAGCAGGCTTCTTGTCCCAGTCATATGACGGGAGCATCCACTGTCCAAATACCAAATAGAAGGTTTGTTGGCCTTTGGACATTCCTGCAAAACAGAATTAGTTTGCCTTAGGAACCCAATCGAACTTGGGTCCTAGATTTCTTGTTAGCATACTCCCCCTCGATTGGTTAGCCCCACGAGTGGTCGGCCTCGCACTGCTAACATAAGGAGTCTCGTTATACCTTGGATTAAACCAACAATCCACGGCAAAGTGACCAATTTTGCCACAGCACCAACAGTCAAATCTGTTGTACCTTTTCCTAAGCTCCTGCTTCACCCTGGGAATGGTGGGTACAGCTGGGGCCTTGGATCTGGAGGTGGAGGCATCATAGTGATTGCAGTCACATGATTTCTTCACCTTCGGTTCCTTCAGTATAACAGGCTCGGCTTTTGGTGCCTGCTTTCTATTATAGCCGCTAGAGAATTGACCATAATTTCCCAATTGGATTTCCTCATAAGGTGCCTTGAAGACACTCTCACCGAAATTACGGGAAAAAGTCCAACCATCATATCGGCTCTTAGGCTTTGCAACCGAGGGCCGGAAATGATGACCAAGGGTTGACTCAAAGTCATGTTGGTTGCAGGGAAAGATTGGCTTTCTGAACTCAACAGGACTGAGTGGAGCCTTTCCCTTTTCAGCAGCAGAGGCCTTCTTGGCTGCCTTATTCTTTCTCTGGTTCCTATTTCTCCTGGACGAGGAACCGGATACCCCTACATGCCCCAAGCCAGCTCCTTTGGCCTGAGCAGAGAAGGTATCAACTATTGGAAGAACAGTTTTTGGCATAGAGAAGCTCTTGACGATCTTCCTTTCTGCCGCAAGTAGTTCTTCCAACTTGTCGACTTCCTCCTGCTTGAGATCAAGGAGCTTAAGAGACTCCGAATGCTTTGAAGTTAGTTCCAAGTGCTCCTGTCGGAGGGAGATCAAACTGGTGATCTCTTCCCTCAGGGATACACTTTCACCTTTAAGGAATTTTACTTCCTTCTTCGCAGCTTTCATTCTCTTTCGACATTCCAGGAAAGTATTGAGCAGAAGCTCATACTTATCGAGAAGCTCAGCTTCACGGGCAGAAGAGCTATCCTCAGGGTCATCATCCTGAGACTCAGGATCAGAGTCAGAGTCAGAGAGAGGGGTGTGAGCTTTTACCTTCCCCGTAAATGGGTGGCTGTCTCCTTCCGAGTCACAGTGACCCATTAGCCCAAAGTAGGCTTCCTCGTCATCGCTGGTATCTGAAGTGTCAGATTCACTCAGCGTCTTTGGCTTCTTTGCGATGTAGCTCCTCTCCTTCTTCTTGTCTCTCGAGGACCTGTGCTCCTCTCCCTTTCCCTTGTCCCTCTTGCCTTGATGGCAGTCGGCCACGACGTGTCCTGGCTTGTTGCAACCAAAGCAAATAATGTCAGATGAGCGGTGTTTGTTCGGTTTGGATACATACCTGTCAGAAGAATAGTTCTTCTTCTGATCCCTTGAAGAGGACCCGTTTCTCTTTCTCTGATTCCTCAGTTTGAGGAACTTCTTGAATTCCCTTGTGATAAGGGATAAGTCTTCCTCAGACAATTCTGAGTCTGAGGAGCTAGGCTCCGAGTCTTCCTCTTCATCTTTCTTCCACGCACGGGAAGAGACAACACCCTTGCCCTTTCTGGAATGAATGGCTTTAAGGGCCACCGTCTTTTCTTTGGCCGCGGCTTTCTCTGCTTCCTCTTCAGCCTTCCTTGTGTTCAACTGAAGCTCATAGGACATGAGCTTCCCGAACAGGATTTGAGGGTCGGTTTCCGCAAGTCTGCCAAACTCGCGGATGGCGCAGATCTTTGTGTCCCATTCCTTAGTAAGGGACCTAAGGAACTTATCATTGAGTTCACCGTCAGTGAACACTCTTCCATATCCTTTGAGTGCATTGACGATCTTGAGGAAATTTTCGAAGGTGACTCCGATCTCCTCCTTTGGCCCTTGTCTGAAGGCCTCATATTTCTGATTGAGGAGGGATCTCCGATCGTCCCTCACTTCATCTGTGCATTCCATTAGGACAATCAGACAGCTCCAGAGATCCTTGGCTGTCCTGCAGTTGCTGAAGTTCTGCATCATAGAGTCGTCAACTGCGCTTACTAGGATGTTCTGAGCTTTCTTGTCGAGTCCGAACAGCACCATTTCGTCCTTGTCCATTTCAGAAAGTTTCTTGGGCACTTTCTTGGTAGGATCAATGGTGGAGGCCTTAGTGGGAATGTAAGGTCCCTCCTCCACTATCATGAAGAGCCGGGGGT
This sequence comes from Platanthera zijinensis, assembly GCA_039513925.1. Classification (NCBI taxonomy): domain Eukaryota; kingdom Viridiplantae; phylum Streptophyta; class Magnoliopsida; order Asparagales; family Orchidaceae; genus Platanthera; species Platanthera zijinensis. Next base: position 14,846,470 of record CM077078.1, on the reverse strand, counting down.
CGACTGCTTCCATGTAGAATATGATTCTTTCTTTCCAGATAGGAAAGTTCAGTCTGGTGCATACTGGGATTTTGCCGGAGTGCTTGAGTCATTCCATGGAAGATCTCTGTCTGCTGCTTGACACTGGTGGCAGGATTCTACTCAAGGTGTGAACCTTTTTGATGAGGAACCTCCCTCTGATACCACTTGAAAGTTCACCTAGTGTCAGCTACCTTCACCTAGGGGGGGATAGGTGTCTTTGCAGCGTATTTGCGGAATTAAGATTTACCTGTACAAGAAAACAAAACAACCAAGCACAGAAAATACACAGGCAATTTATAGTGGTTCCCCGATTTGGGTACGTACACTTTCCCCCTTCGACCTATCTCCCAACAAGGGACGACTCGGTCACTTCACCAACAGGATTGTAATCCAATCCTTGTACTAACGGAAGGAACCCTTCCACACGTAGGAGTCAACACTCCCACAACCCGGGTTGCACCCAACCCTTACAACTAAAGACCAATCGGTCCGTTACAAAGAAATTGAAAATGCTTGTAAGAAATACAAACGACGTTTGGAGAGTAAGGTGTCCCTCTTCGTTCGACGACGTGTTCTTGAAGTCAACGAAGAGTCCACAACCCTAGATCTCACTTGGAAAGAATCTTCCCGAAACCGGCGGCGGCTTAAAGCGGCGGCAAGGTTCTCGGAATCAGCGGCGGCGACGGAGAGCAGCAGCAGTGCCAAATTGATTCAATCTTCGTAGCGAAGGAAGCAAGGTCTTCCAACGGTCACACTAGGATCGATCGTCTCGATCGATTCAGAAGGGGAAGAATTTTCCCGATCAACGAATCAAGAGACAAGGGATCTCTGGTTAGACGCGTGAGACGCTATGCTAGCCTAAGCTTCGGTCGCCGGAGATCTGGAAGAACCTGAGATCAGGAGCGGCGACAAGTGCACGAGCGGCGGATACGATCGGCGGAGCAAGATCGGAGCGTTAGGGCTTGTCGGCGGCTCGTGCTTTTTGAAATCTCGTATCTTCTCTTTACTGTTCATACATACGGAGTATATATACATTAGGTCAAGTATATGACCGTTGTGGGTCCCACCGATAAGAAGACTTGAGCCCGGTTCGAAACAGTTTAGATAATTTGAACCGGTCCAGAGAACAACAGGAAATCGCCTAAGTCAAATTCGGCAAGAATCGTAGGTGATTCTCGACGAATCGGCGAGAATCACCTACGATTCTCGCCGACTTCTACTTAGCCGAATTCTGGCTGTGCAGATACAGAAGCCGGGGAGAATCGGCGGGAATCACACTTGATTCTTGCCGATTCGTCGAGAATGCAAAGTCATCTCGATGAATCGACGAGAATCACTTAGTGATTCTCGACGATTCTGCCTTAGAGAAATTTCAGGCGGTGACGAAACTGCCGGCTTCAACCGGCGAGAATCAGCTAGTGATTCTCGACGACTCGGCGAGAATCATTAGTGATTCTCGCCGAATCGGCGAGAATCACTTAGTGATTCTCGTCGATTTTTACTTGGGCGATTTCTCCTTTTTCTTTCCTTGAGCTGGTCTTTGGCCCATCCTTGCTCCTTGTCTGCTCTTGCTTTATCATAGCCCTGTACTTGAAATTAAGTACACCCCAATAGAGAGAGTATACGTAGGTCAACACACTGATCTGCTCAACGAGAGATTACGTTGCACAGACCCGTGTATATTGACCCACTGCACCCTGACATTGGTGTGTACTTAGCGTGGAATAACTGCAAGCACAACTAGAAATATTTCATCAAATACATTGTCTATTTACCTTGGCTTGTACAGGGGCTTCTTCAAATCAGGTACATTGTGGATGCAATACCCAACAATATATGCTCGATGCTCTCGGGCGGCCTTCAGCCGCAAACAGGCGGGCTTCGCTCGTGCTGAATGCATCGCTGTCGGCTACACCAGCTCCTATTGAATACATAATATATAAATTATGTATTATATAGGCCTAGTAAATGCCTCACCCCATTCTTCCCCCAACCTTCGTAACTGCTGCAGCTCATAACATATTTATACATAATAATATATATCTATCTATTAATATTTAATATGATAATAATATATATCTATCTATTAATATGATAATAATATATAGCCCCCCTTCTTAAATGTCGCCGCTCCCGTTCCTCTTTCTCTCTATCTTCTCCTATCTTTTCGTCTCTTTTCTCTCTCTCTCTTCCCCTCTTTCTCAATCTTTCTCCAGAAATTTTTAGGTACTCACGGGTACATAGAGGAAGGTGCACGCGTGCATTGCGAGCCGCCCGATCTGTCAAGCCTGCCGTCTGATCATTAACTTTTTCGGCCGCTCTCTCCTCCCTCTCCTCTCTCTCTCTCTCCCCCCCTAGCCGCCCTCACACCCTCTCTCTCCTCTCTTTTTTCTCTCCCTCCCTCCCTCCCTTTCTCTCTCTCCCCGAGCCTTCCATGTCAATAGGGTAATGAGATCTACATTTTTACATTGTTTAATCTTAAAATAACGAATGATTGAGATTGAATGTTTGGATCTTTTGACTATCTTGAACGGCCTAAATGCAATCCAAATTACATCTTAACCCCCCCCAAAAAAAAATGTCAGACCTAAGCTTAACCCAACATAAAAACTTAACCCAACATACAAAAAAATATGTCCCCCGCTTAGCCGTTCGGAAAAGAGAAGAAGTGCAAATATATATATATATATATATATATATATATATATATATATATATATATATATATATACACACTAGCATCTTCGAATGAGCTTCGTCCGTTCTCGATGCGTCGCTGCGGGCTTCGCCCGCTTGGCAACGACATGGGTCGTGGGTGGCAGCAAGTATCGTGGACTGCGATACTGGTCGTGAATGCGACATTTGTCGTGGGTGGCGACATTGGTCGTGGGAGGCGATATTGTTCGTGGGCGGAGACATTGGTCCCACTCCACCTTCTACCTCCTTCCTCTCCCATGAGAACCAGAACAAGTGTCCGTCTGAGGCAAGCACCCTCTTCGCCTCCACCTTCATCACGTCGAACGCATTCTTAAAGATGACGTTGACCGAGCTTCCATTGTCGACGAGGATTCAGGAGGTGGTGAAATTCTCGATGGTTGTCTGGATGACCAGCGCATCACAAAATGGATCCTCGTGATCCGGCATCTCCTTCCTCGAGAAGGTGATCTTCTCCTCCTGGGGTGAGATCTGGGACGTGGAGGCGACGCTCCTTCGGTACATGGTATGGAGGATTTCCTTGCGACAAGCCTCAACTCTCGCCCCTCCATGAATCATCCCGATCCTTCCCCGGGTCCACATATCCACCCGATCCTCACACCGGTCCTCCTCCAAGCGTGGCAGGACCTCTTCGATCCGCATCTCCTGAAGCTCCTGCTGCCGTTGTTGCTCCCTGTTTCCACGCAACTTGAGGAACTTCGGGCACATGGTCGTGGCGTGCCCTTCCTCCTGGTGGAAGTCGCAATAGGGCAACTCCACCCTAACCTCCCTTCTCCTTCTCCTTTCCGCCCTCCTTCTCTCCCCCATGGTTATTGTCATAGCCATCTCTTGGTTGGGAAGAGGCTACCTCTGGACCTGCCTCCCCCTTGGAGGATAAAACTGGCCTTGGCCTCCCGGGTGACGATCCCCTTCATGGAACCCTCTTCTCGCCCCCTCATCCTGCCATTCAGGCCTCCACCCTAGCCGGTGATTCGGCTCCTGACGCCCCCACCTGGACTGTTGCTGCTGCTGTGGCTGCTGCTCTCTCTGTCGGGGTTTTGCTCTTCTCTCCTCTTGGCTCTTGGCCCCCCCTGGGCCTCTCCTCCTCCGTACCCCATCCGGCTAACTTCCGGGCAAACTCCGGATTCGACGCCTCCCCGTCGAATTCCCTTGCTGCCCTCACCATCAACTCTTCGTAGGCGAGGGATGGGATCCTCTTCAACTCCATCCGGAAACAACCCTGCTGTAGCCCCAGGGTGAAGGCCATCATCAACGTGTGGCCCGACATCTCCTGAACTTGGGTGACCTCCTCCTGGAAGCGATCAACATAGCTCCCTAGGGTCTCATTCACCCCCTGCTGGATGCGGAACAGGGACTCCGACTCCCTCTTCCTCCTCTTCGAGGTCGTGAACTTCAACATGAACCCCAGGCGTAGGTCCTCAAAGCTGTAGATAGAGTTGGCCGGCAGCTGGTGGAACCACACCCTCGTCTTCTCCTTCAGAGTGATGGCAAAGAGTTTGCACTTGAAGCCATCCGACATCTGTCGGATCGAAACGACGTCCTCAATCCACTGGACGTGCTGGACCGAGTCCCCCTTCCCAGTGTAGTAGGACATCTCGGGCTCCTTGAATCCATCCGGGACTGGTGCAAAGGAGACAAACTCGCTGAAGGGTCTGTCTCCCCCCACTGGGCGAGCTGGGGGGTCTCGCGCCCCCATCTCGCCGAACCTGCCGCCGCTCCCCAAACCTGGGAAAAGCACTCGCCCGGGGATCTCCGCACCCCGGCCTTCCTCGGCGACATCCTTCCCTGCTCGCTTGGCGGGAGCAACTTCGCCGAGTGCCGGATCCGCGAGAATCAGAATCGCCAGATTCAATCTCTTGGCACGCGCGTCGAGCGCGAATCGGACCAAGACGAGCACCTCCTGCCTGAAATCTTCGAACATCCCCATTGTCGTGAGAGGGGGAGGGGTTGGCGAGTCAGTCCTATCCGATCCTTGACCTTATCCTCCATTCATTAAACTCATTGAAGATTTTCTGTGTTGACCATGATCCACGCTCACAGCACCAAAAATGTTGAAACCAAAAAATCAGTCTCTGTGGAGTCCGATCCTTGGGGAAGGGGTGATCTCACACCTACTTCTCTTCCGCGAGCTGGAAGACTGGAAGAGGGAACAGGGAAATGACTCAAGGGCTCGGCGCGGAGGACCCACCGCACACCCGAAAGATCACTGAGCGCTCCCCCCCCTTAATCAAATGTCGGGCTAAGGTACCTCAGGAAATACTAGGGGGAATCTTTTAGACAAGTAAGTGTGTCTCCTGAGGTACCCCTTGGATCCTATTTATAGGTTTCTGAAGATGATCTGCAAATAGCCAACCTCCGCTGTTCTGAACAGCTATGTGCAGCCCACCTGGGACTGCCAACAGTGAGACTCCGCTGTTTTAACTGGATATGGGTAGGCCAGCGGGGACAAAATGGTTAAAATATATAACAGCTGAAGGGGCGAGTTACCCTACGAATGACCCTACTCGGCAAAGGCGGCGAGTACCGGATGGGGCAGGTACTCACTGCTTTGGCTCGGCACTAGGAGAGCATAGGCTCGGCCTGCCCTATCCTCTTGTCGCGAGCTTGACGAAAGGGGCTTGGCGAGTGCGAGTCGATGGATGCCGAGATGCCCCTCAACGCCAAGAGCAAGAAGCGTTGACAGAACTCACCTCACTCGACGCCACGGCTATAGGCATTGAGTGAGCTCACCTAACTCAACACCATGGATGAAGGCGTTGAGTGAGCTCGCCTCACTCGACGCCACGACGGAAGGCATTGAGTGTGCTCGCCTCGAGTGTGAGCTCGCCTCACTCGACGCCGCGGCTGAAGGCGTTAAGTGAGCTCGCCTCACTCGACACCGCGGCTGAAGGCGCTGAGGGGGCTCGCCTCACTCGACGCCACTACTGAAGGCATTGAGTGAGCTCTCCTCACTCGACGCCGCGGCCTTGACTCGCATGGGGCCTGGGCGAGACTTGGCCAGTCTGGCTCCTGCAGTCCCTACAGGCCGAGGCTGACCCGCCCGCTTGCCTAAGTCCCTTCGACGAACACGGGGTTGTACACTACCTATATGGTGTAAAGGTCTATATCTTTAAATACGATAAGATCCTGAAATATCTGTTAGATCAGAACGACTTTAATATGCACCATCGGAGGTGGATGTAGTTTCTTGGGGACTACACCTTCAAGATACATTACATTCAAGGCAAGAAAAATGTTATTGCGAATGCACTGAGTCGCAGGGCACCTATACATGCCAACTGGATACATATGCATGAAGAGCATCTTATTCGATATTTGGATGCCTTAAGGATCTCTTGTGTTGATAGGAGATCTAGTGCTAAATCATGTTTGAACTGGACAGAGGTGAAGTATGACCATGCATACAGAATACGATAAGCACTGGAGCTGGAGGACAATATGAGATGCTACTTGGCAGAGTCTTCAGATGGGTAGAATTCCCAGTTTACTGTTAATGATGGCCTTTTGTGGAATGATAGTCTATTGTGTGTCCCAAATATAGGCAAATTAGGGGAGGACTTGATATACGAGTCTTATTTAACAAAGTACTTAATCCACTCGGGGAGCACAACGATGTTTATGGACATGAAAAAGTTTTTCTGGTGGCGCGGATTGAAAAAGGATATAGCTCTCTATGTGGCAAAGTGTCAGACCTGTGCCCTAATAATGGCTGAATGTCAGAAGCCCGGTGGATTTCTGAAGTTTTACCTATACTGGAGTGGTAGTTTGACGACATATTCATGGATTTCATGCACAGCTTGCCAAGATCACAGAAGGTGAACGATGGCATCTCGGTGATTGTTTAACGAAGGTATCAGACTTCATTCTGAATAGTAAGGACGATTCAGTGGAAAAAAATGGCGAAGCTTTATGTTGGTAATATCGTACGATGCTATGGGGCACCATATCATCGTTAGTGATCAAGATGGGTGCTTCATGTCTAGTGATTGGAGGCTTATTCAACAACTATTGGGTACCAAACTGAAGTTCAGTACAGCCTTTCATCCGCAGACGGATGGTCAGACCGCGAGGGTAAACAGGATAATGGAGGATATACTTCACATGTGTGCCCTGATTTCAGGATGAGGTGGGAGGACCACCTGTATATGATCGAGTTCGCCTACAACAATAGCTACTAGAAATGTATTCAGATGACGCCCTTTGAGGCCCTCTTTGGTAGAAAGTGTCAGACTCCCTTCTCATGGCTAGAGACGGGTGAAACGAAGCTATTTAAGTAAAAGGAATTCAAAGATGTTACTTCGACTATACGTGTAGTCCGGGAGCGGTTGCTGATCGCTCAGGATAGGCATGCTAGGTATTATAGCGACAAGCATAGAAATGTCCAGTTCGTCATGGGCGATTGGGTTTATCTTAAGATCAAACCATTCAAGGGCTTATCAAGGATTCAACGCTTTGAAAAAGCTAAATCCGAGGTACCTTGGGCCATTTGAGATATTGGAACGCATTGGTGAATCCACCTATATGTTGAAGCTTTCGACTAAACTAAGTGGTCTATACGATGTATTCTACATATCCGTATTGTGGAAGGCGGTGCAAGAGCCTATGCAAGTAGTTGCTACAGATTAGGTGCCGATCGATAGTGGGTTGACAACAAAGGTCAAGCCCATTCGAATAGAAGACATGGAGGTCAAAGTGTTGCGGAATAGGTCGATTAGGATGGTAAATATCTGATGGGACAACTATGGTCGTGAAGAATTATCATGGGAGCACGAGCAAACCATGAGAGCGTGAATCTTGGTCGTTCATTTTTTCCCTCCAGATCCGACTGTGGGATCTTGGTCCTGATGGTTTAAAACCAGAGAAAGAGGTTTCTACCTCATTTCTCTTTATGTTTTCCCTTTCTAAGTGCTAGAGAGAGGGGAAAAGTTTGGTAAAGGAAGGAGGAGTTTTCCGCCACGTTTGGAGCTTTGGAGCTCTGATGCACGAGCCGAGTTCGGATCCACGAAGGCAAGACCGTTTTTATCACTTTCTTCCGGCTAGATTCTCGTCAATGGCACTGAAACGGAATATAAGGGTAACGATCATATTCCTTGGACATGTGAAGTCTCTTTGGTTTCTGTGATATAGTAACAAAGGTTATGAATACTTATATTTCAGAAAAAAAATTTAAATTATACCTACATACTCTATTCACCCATTCTAGAGTATATCAGATCTAACCCTAACTTTCAATTGGTATCAGAGGAGGTTCTTTTGGTTGTACAAGCTAACCCTTGAGCCAAAGATCCTAAGTTAGATCTGTTCTTTTTATCATTACTAGATTTATACATACAGCATGGCGAAGAACAAAGAATATGCAAGCACCAGACCTCTAGTGTGTAACTTGTCCAAGTTCACAATCTGGAAGACAAAAATTAGGCTTTACATGAACTCTATTGATGAAGATATATTTAATTCTATCTTAACAGGACCACCAGCTCCAGTGGCTTCAACCTCAACTACATCAACTGACCTAAGTGCAGTTCCACCCCCTGGAAGGACAGATGCATAGAAGAAGGCTAAGATAGCTGATGCCAAAGCCATGAATATACTGGCTCAAACTATGTCTGATGAAATATTTCCAAAGGTTGCTGAGTGTTAATCAGCCAAGGAGATTTGGGATTCCCTGAACCAAATGGTGGATGGATCAGCAGATGAGAGGAAAGACAGAAGGTCAAATCTCTTCACTCAGTATGAGAACTTCAAGAAGGATGAAGCAGAGATAGTAGAAGTAATGTACAACAAACTTAGCTTCATCATCATTGAGCTAAGGACTCTAGACAAAGAATTTACTTTAACTAAAGTGAATGACAAGATCCTAATGTGCTTTTCCAACACATGGGACTCAAGAATCTAGCCCATCAGAGAAGCCAGAAGCATGATAGAGATTTCAACAGAATCTCTTCTAGGAAAATTAAAGTCCTATGAGCAGCTGATCAAAGAAAGGGAAGCAACAGCTGAAGTAAAGACTCCTACACCAACTAGGAAGGAGCACAACATAGCTTTCAAAGCTACAGAAGACTCTGAAGTCATTCCAGTAAATGAAGAGTTGATGAGTCTCTTTGCCAAGAGATTCTTCAAGATGGCTAGAAAGGACTTCAGAAGGAAACCTTCTAAATATGAAGATAAGCCAAGGTATGACAAAACACCCTCTAAAGAAGTAGTGTGTTTTGGCTACAGAAAACCTGGGAACTTCATTTTTGAGTGTCGAGAAGCTCAGAAGAAGGACATAAGAAAGGAAAAGGACTCAAGGAAGAGTCACTACAACAAGCCTTCCTCAAGAAAGCAAAAGAGGAAAGACAAGGGCTTTGTTGCTGAGACATGGAGTGATACTGAAGAAGAATCTAAATCGTTCAGCTCTAGTGAGGGTGAATAAGAGCAGAAAGCAAAGAAAGTCTGCCTCATGACTATTGAGGCAGGCAGTAGCAGATCTGACACAGATGAATCAGATAATGAAGAATCTCTATCAGCTGAAGATCAGGTAGTAGCTTGTTATGATTTTGAGTCAGATGAATTTAAATTTGAATTTAAAAATCTATGCTTAGACTTGATAGGCTCTGAGAAGGAAATCAAACTTCTCAGAGAAAAGTTAAACAGCCTAGACAACATCACTGCATAAAATGCAAAACTAACCAATGAACTAATGTCTGCTAATAAACAAATATCTTTTCTGAAAACTGAACTAAGTAAGACAAAACTATTAGAAGAATCACTGAATGGAAGAAGTCTACAATTATTAGATATCACTAGTACTGTAAATGCTATGACCAACAATAGCAAACTAGGACTAGGTGCCTCCTCTAGTGATCCAGTCTTGATTAAGAAAAATAATCTTTTCAGACCAGTAAACTTCATATCTGACAAGGGAAAGAAGAATACTGAACAGGTAAATAAATTTAATAAGATTCTTGAACAAATTGAAACCAAGAATAAACTCAATATCCAAAAGAATAACAAAAATAACAATGTTCAGCAATTTTTGTCGAACTCAGATCAACAATATATGAACAGATCGTCAAACTCAGAACGACGATCTTTGAACGCAAACATTAGTAACAATCATTCTTCGATTTATGATCGACGATACCAATATGGTTCGTCGACCAGAGATCGACGATTTTGGTGCCCAAAGAATGCATATTTTCATTCTTCGAGCAGAGATCAACGATCTCATCCAACATCGTCGAGCTCAGGTCGACAATGCAACCAGAGATCGTCGAACCCAGATCTTAATAACAGAAACTTAAATTCTAATAACAACTTTAACCCCTTCACTCAATGGATAATTCTACCTAGGAGATACCATCCTAAAGGATATAAAGATCAACCTGAATGCTCTTACATCTCCAGTTATAGTTATGAAAATCAACAAGGACCCAAGGTTACCTGGGTCAAGAATAACTAACTGTCTTGTTTGCAGATGAAGACCTGTCCAACATACAGTCAACATTGGTATCTGGATAGTGGTTGCTCCAAGTATATGAAAGGCAGCAAGGACAATCTGATTGATTACAAGTCAAAGCTAGGACCAAAAGTCATATTTGGTGACTCTAATTGTGGCCAAACAGAAGGCTATGGCAAGGTCAGAATTGGAGCAGTAACTTTCAAAAGAGTTGCATATGTAAGTGGACTGAAGCATAACCTCATCTCTATAAGCCAACTATGTGATGAAGGTTATCAGGTATCATTTAACTCTAGTTCCTGTATTATTACTTCAAAAGAAAACCACCCTGTTTTAATTGGAAGTAGACAAGAAAACATATACCTAGTAAATTTTCATTCTGTTACTTCAGACATATGCCTGCTCAATATAGTTAGTAGTCAAAATGACTTATGACATAAAAGATTAGGACATGTAAATCTTAAAAATATTGCTAGGCTATCTAAGGACAACCTTGTTAGAGGTTTACCTTCTGGCCCCTACAAGAAGGAAGGCCTCTACAGGGCTTGTCAACTAGACAAGCAAAATAAATCTAGCTTCAAATCCATTAATAAGAGTGATTCACCTAGGATATTGTACTAACTACATATGGACCTTTTTGGCCCTGTGGCTGTACAAAGCCTAGGAGGGAAATCTTATACCTTAGTGTTGTAGATGACTTTTCCAGGTTCATTTGGGTATTCGTTCTGAGATTTAAGTCAGATACCATCAAGGTTATTACAGATTTTCTCAGGACCATACAAATTGAATACTCTACTCATCTTGCATTGATCAGAAGTGATCATGGTACTGAGTTTGAGTTTCTTCTTATGCATGAGTTCTGTGAGAAGGAAGGTATCAGACACTATTTCTCAGCTCCTAGAACTCCTCAACAAAATGGGGTAGCTGAAAGGAAAAATAGAACACTCATTGAAGCTGCATGCACATTACTTGTAGATGCTTACATGCCCCTATCCTATTGGGCAGAGGCAGTGAGCACAACAAACTATGTCCTGAATAGATGTTTGATACACAAACTAAAGCATAAGACTCTCTATGAATTACTCAAAGGAAAGGAACCAATAATCAACTATTTTAAAGTTTTTGGTTGTGTATGTTATATTCATAATAATGACCAAAAGCACATTAGAATGTTTGAAGCAAAGGCTGCAGTGGGAATTTTTCTAGGATATTCCCAAGTCAGCAAAGCTTATTAGGTATTTAATAAATCCACAATGAAAATAGAGGAATCTATGCATGTTACATTTGATGAGGCTAACATGTTTTATAAGGAGAAAGAGATTTCTACCAAAGACTCCTTGCAGGTACACAACTTGTGTGAGGAATTGGATGACTTACACTTTACCCCCAAAGTTGTATCTCATCTTTCTCAATAAGTCAATGAAGAAAGTGATGAAAAAACTGTGGAAATAGCTGAACTTCCTACAACAACAGAGGTTATTCCACAAGAGGAATTCCTTCAAAATGTTGTGGCTGAACCAACTCCACCTACTGATCTTGTCACACTAAGGGATCACCCCAGATCCCAAGTGATTGGAGACATAACAGCAGGTGTACATAAAAGGCATCAACTCAACCAAGACTTGATACATGCCTGTTTCCTCTCTCTCAAATTGAGCTGCAATCCATAACTGATGCAGAGCAAGATCCCCGCTGGATCAATACAATGAAAAAAGAGCTCAATCAGTTTGAGAGATGCAGAGTTTGGGATTTGGTTCCAGGACCAAAAGACTACCCAGTCATTGGAACCAAATGGGTATTCAGAAACAAGCTTGATGCCCAATGAGTGATTGTGAGAAACAAGGCTAGGCTTGTTGCTCAAGGATATAGGCAGGAGGAAGGAATTGACTATGATCAAACCTTTGCTCTAGTTGCTAGGCTAGAAGCTATAAGGATATTTCTGGCTTATGCTGCATTCAAAAAGTTCAAAGTTTATCAAATGGATGTGAAGAGTGCTTTCTTAAATAGGGAACTTAAAGAAGAGGTTTATGTTGAACAACCTCCATGTTTTGTTTCTCCAACTCATCCCTCTCATGTATTTAAATTGCATAAAGCTCTCTATGGTTTAAAGCAAGCTCCAAGAGCTTGGTATGAGACCTTAGCCAGCTTTCTCTTAGAGCATGGTTTTTCAAGAGGTATAGTAGATAGGGCTTTATTCACTAAAATGCATCATGATAAAATTTTGTTAGTACAAATTTATGTAGATGACATAATATTTGGGTCTACTGATCCCAAATTATGCAAAAGATGCTCTGATCTAATGTATTCTAAATTTGAGATGAGTAGCATTGGTGAGCTCTCCTACTTCCTTGGTCTCCAAGTGAAGCAGCTTCCTGATGACATCTTTATTTCCCTGGCTAAATATGCTAAAGAGCTTATTAAGAAGTTTGGGATGGCTGATGCCTCAGCAAAGAAAACACTCATGGCTACAAATGTTGTAGTAGACTCTGATGCATAAGGGAAACCTGTGGATTAGAAACTATATAGGGGCATTGTTGGGTTCATACTATACCTTACAGCAAACAGACCTGATATCATGTTTGTCACATGCCTTTGTGCTAGGTTCCAAGTGAACCCTAAAGAATCTCATCTAGTTTTTCTAAAAAGAATTTTGAGATATATAAAAGGTGGCTCTAGTCTAGGTCTCTGGTATCCCACTGAGTCAGAGTTTGAGTTAACTAGATACTCAGATGCTGACTTTGCTAGATGCTGAGTGGACAGAAAAAGTACCTCAGGAACTTACCAGTTCCTTGGTATAAGATTAGTGTCCTGGTTCTGCAAGAAAAATCATCTGTGTCCACATCAATTGCTGAAGCAGAATACATTGCAACTGACAGTTATTGTTCCCAGATGCTGTGGATTCAGAACCAACTCCTAGATTATGGGTTCAACTTAAATAATTCAACTCTACTATGTGATAACATAAGTGCTATAGCCATAGCACAAAATCCAGTCCATCACAGTAGGACTAAGCATATAGACATTAGGCATCATTTCATTAGAGAGTGTGTAGACAAAAATAAAATCAAATTTGTCTATATCTACACTGATTTACAAAGAGCTGATATTTTCACCAAACTCCTGGATGAAAGAAATCAGTTGTTCTTTGTAAATCAGCTTGGAATGATCAATGGAGAAGACCTAGTTTAGTTTCTGTCTGCAATCGAAGAACTCTTCAAATTTCGTCGATCGGAGGTCGACGAACTACGAAAGGCTCTTGAGATTTTTCATCGACCTGAGATCGACGAACTCTCTGTGGTAAGTGATCTTCGTAGACTTGCGATCGACGAACTTACTTAAGAAAACTTTCGTCGACCAGAGATCGACGAAATGTTTTCAACCCTTCAGACAGAGATCGACGAACTGTTTAACTCTAAATTATTTCGTCGACCTCAGAACGAAGATATTTTTATTTCTCGTAGACCGGAGCCTGTCGTTTCATATTCCGGAAAACCTTATATTTAGGTTTTCTTCGACCTCCATCCCGCGCTTTCAGTTTCCTTTGCACTTAATCTTCGTTTTCTCTCTTGCAGGTGCACTCATGACGATTCCAGCAGGCGCTCTTGCGGCAATGAGGTTTGATACCAGATTCGACGTGGATTTCGACTCCTTCCAGCACTCCGGTCCAATGTTCCTCCACATTCTGCAACTGCTGGAAGACCAGCAATTGAAAAATCTGCTGACCATCAAAATCAAATTACCCAGCACGGAAATCAGAGAATGGTTCTATACTGCGTCTACAACCGAGGATAACACAATAAATGGATCAATAACGGGCACTGCCATCTCTCTCACTCCCGCTGTACTAATTGAAATCTTTGGATTAGATAATGGAGAAAAAGAATTAGAAATTGATAATGAGGAATATGATATGATGTTGAGTCCGATTGGTTACTCTGGATATAACCCAAATAAACTACTGAAGAAACACCTATCTGCCGAGTTCAAGTTTCTCGCAGATATTGTTGGGAAAGTCTTGCTGGGCAAGCACACTGTACACGATTATATAACCAGGCATCAATTTCTGGTTATGTGTGTAGTGGTAAACAAGAGGTAGGTGAACTGGGCAAAGATCATCTTTGATCTTATCAAGAAAAAGAATAGTAAAAAGGAAGTAAACTTTGGAAGGATCCTAGGGATCTTCTTGACAAAAAAGGCTGCTGAATCACTGGTCTCCCAGACCACATTCATCAATGCCAGCAAAAGGCTCACATGTGCCTGGTTTGGCAGGTGGGAGAGGACAATCACAAAGCCCTCTAAGGCTTCATCCTCTGCCACCCAAGCTTCTGAAAGTACAAGGGCTGTTCCAGCCACTTCCCTCCCTTCTGAAGAGATCCCGTCCAACATTATTCCATCCAACATTACTCCAGCCACTCCTCAATCTCCAGCTCTCCAACCTTCATCTCTGCCAGCAACTCAACACACCCCAGCTTTAACTCATGTTACAGTCTATACTCCCCTACCTTCATCATCCCCAATTCCTCAATCTCCAACACATATTTCCTCCTCTACACCTTCCCCCCAACAAGATACATCAATGTAAACACCACCTCAATCCCCTCTTCCATCTCATCTTGCTAATATTCCCCACACCACCCTCTCCTTACTCCCCTCCTTCAACCTATTATCCTCTCCACTACACACTCCCTCTCCTCAACATGACTCCCTCCTAGACACTCCCATTCCATCTCCACCTATCACCCCTCGAGCAACTACAATTTCCACTCAACTAGCTACTGCCCCACAATCCACTTCTCCAAACCTAGATCCATCTCTTGTCACCCCACTCATTACTCTCCTCACACCCTTACTCAAATCTCTTATAGCAGAGGCCATTTCTCCTCTAGCTGCTTATATATCCTCTCTTGTTGCCCAGATCTCTGCTCTCACAACTTCTCCCTCTTCATTTGGGGGCCTGACTTCAATTGTTACTGAACCCAGGCAGGGGGAGATACTTGATGATGAAGAAGCAGTAGTAGTTAAAGCAGAAGCAGCAGTAGCAACAACATCAACAACAGAAGTGTTAGAAGCAGGAACGGATATTACAATGTCAAATACTCAAGAGAACACTCTGCCAGTAAAAGCAGCAGTAGCAACAGTAGCAACAACAGAAGTGTCAGAAGCAGGAACAGATATTACAATGTCAAATACTCAAGAGATCACTCTGCTAAAAATTTTGCTAGGAAGGGTTTACTTCATTAAATCCAAAGTGAATCTAGCAGCTTTATTAAGAGTATTTGGGTCATACATTTATTTCTGCCTCTCCTCCCATTCCATCATCTAAAGCAATGGTGTGCTATACCTCTCCTGATAGCTCAGAGGTGTTAGACACTATAAAGAAAAGTTTGACAGCTCCTCTAGAAAATAAGTCTGATGATCAGAGATCTAGCCCTCCTGGGCCATCTTATATCATGGATGATAGCCCTCTCCCCAATCTAAATGACTTGATAGCTCAAGACATTGCCATGGAAACTGAAGTAGCCCATGCTGAAGTTATCCTCGCTCCAGTCAATAAAGAATCTCCAAGGATACAATAAGCCAAATTGTTGTTATGTATGGCAATCCTCAGTCTGATGATGATGAGGAGGAGGAGGACTCAAAGAGGAAGAAAATCTCTAAGAAAAGGAAGGCTCATTCTCCTTCTGCTCCTAAGCCAGGAAATAAAAATGACACTCCCTACTATATTTAAAAAAACATAACCCCATACAAAGGGATGTCAGCCTGGATGTGGCTTTCAAAGAATGAAAAAAAGGCCAGAAAGAAAAGCAGAAGATACTCTCCTCCCCAAGTTCATAGATACATGAAGGATCCTCCTCCTCCTCATGTTGCTGGTGCTTCAGGAACAACTCCTCAAAGTTTAGATGCTCCCTCCAAGTATACATCTTTCACAAAAACTTATCGAAGGCAAGGAAGGCCATCTAGACATCAATCACATGGAAGCAGTCATCAAAGAAGTACTGGTTATACAGAGCAGACAAAGGAGGTAATCTATCAGAAGCCAGAGTTCTCTCCTCCCCAACAACAAGCTGAACAAAGAAGGCATTCAGAATCACACAAACTTAAAAGAAAATATAGTGAAGCTGCACCTCCAAAGTCACTATACACTCAGAGTAATGAAAGCCAAAAGGCAACAAACTTTCAAGCACAGTCAACTCAATTCAGGCCTACATCTCTGCTACCCTCTCAAGATGATCAATCATCTGTCAGTCAGGATGATGATTAATTTCAGGATGGCGAAGCTTCAAGAATTGATTGGTCTATCTCAGATAAAGAAGGCTATAGAGGTAGGTGAAGATCCATCAAAGTATACAACTATGTCATCATATAGAGAAAAAGAACTGGATAAGCTTCAAGTCAGCAAGAAAGTGTTTAATCCAGCAAAATACATGACATTACATCCAGAGGCTACTGTACCTAGAGCTTCTGCCCAGACTATGATTGGAGAAGCAAATCTATACATATCAAATAAAGAAGCTGCCAATCCCAACAGGAAAATCATTTTCACTCAGCCTGGGGATAAAAGCAAAGAATAAAAGCCAAGGGAAAAGAAGCAGAAGAAGTAAAAACCTGAACTGATGTGATTAAGGTATCATTTTTGGAAAACTGCATTTTTATAATACAAAGCTAACTGTGTAAAAATATATCTGTTGCATGTATTATTTTTCTGCCAGATATATATATTCTTGCTTTGTTATTTCAATTTTGTTTGAGTCTGTAATTAGTGACCTCACCCAAATAGGGGGAGATTGTTGGATACCTAGTTAGATTTGGGCTAGGTTCATTAAGTTAGGATATGACCCAAAATGTATAGACCAGGGTCATGGTTGTGTCCTAGAGTCTAGGTAAAGTCCTTTGAGTCAACAGTACAAAGGACCAGCCTCCAACACTGCCAGAGACTCAAGACTTAGAGAATTCAAGACTTAGAAAAAAGTTCTACGTTCGTCGATCTCCGGTCGACGGAAGTCGAGCTCAGCTAGACGAACTCAGGGACAATTCACTGAGCTCAGCACGGCGAACTCTGGGCAAAGTAATAACTCAAGTCAAACCTCAGTCGACGAACTAAGAACATCAGCTAGAAGAACTCTGTTCTCTAGTCGACTAATTATGGATGAGGTGATTCAACACTCAAAGCTAGATGACATTTGACTCAACGCCAGATGACATTACACTCAATGCCAGAATGACGAGTTAACACTCAAAGCCAGATGACATTACACTCAACGCCAGAATGGTGAGTTAACACTCAAAGCCAGATGAAATTACACTCAACGCCAGAATGGTGAGTTAACACTCAAAGCCAGAGGACATCACACTCAACGCCAAAATGATACTTCAACACTCAACATCAGAAAATAGTCTAAGTCCAGACTGTAGACTCAGCTTGACGATCTTAGACCCCAGCTGGACTAACTCTGTTCTCAGGGCTCAGCTCGGCGATCTTAGATTCAGCTCGACTAACTTAATGCACAAAAGAAAAAAGTTATCAAGCAGCATTCATAGGTCGACGATCTTGGATCTCAGCTCGACGAACAGATATTCTCAGCTCGACGAACTGTGGACTCAGGTCGACGAATCCAATCTTGGAAATTTCCCTCTTTTGTCCTTATTACGTGGCAATAATTCCTGAGTAATTAGTGCTCTAATATTCTCTGAATATTACCATTAGACAAGAGCATTAATTATGGTCTTCATCAGAATTGTTGCCTGCCATTTTTATAAGAGACAGTTGGGGAAACAAATCAATGCCAAAAATATTCCAAGGCCATCAGCATTAATTGCAGAAGGATTTCAAAATTCAAATGGACTTCCTCACGGGAAATATATAAAACATATAGATTTTCCCTTCCAACACAAGAGATACAATACAGATAATGATCAATAGATATACATAATTCTTGAGATTGAAAATCGATCAGTTAAGAATCAGCAGCAGCTAGACAAGAAGAAGAATAATTCTGAAGAAGAAGAACAACCATCCAAATCAAGTGTCTTCTTCTCAGGAACTCTCTGAAGGACAACAATACTGCATTTGTCAAAATAGTTCCTGAAGTTCTTCTTGTCAAAATTAAAAGCTTGAAGGCCTATCACCCTGCAGCAAAGCTTCCATCATCCTGAACAGGCAACATCTTAGGGGGAGCTTTTGCTACCATCAAATCCACAAGTCTTCTCAGTTGTTTGAATTGAGAAAGAGAAGACACAATCATTCTCTCACCCCCCACTGTAAAAAGGGTTGTCATCTCCCTTCAAAAGTGATTCTTGGTTGCAAGTCTCCTGATCAAAAGACTTGAGATTTGGTTGTTGAGCACCTGATCAAAAGATCATTGGTGTCAGGCACCTGATCAAAACTCTGAGTGGATTCCTACCAGGATGGTAGAAGAGTGGACGTACCCAAGTTGGGGAACCACTATAAATTCTTGTGTCGTCTGGTTGCCCCTTTTTCTTTTTGTTCTTGTTGTGGCCGTGATATTTAGGTTTTTCTGTGTTTACACTTATTTCTCTTTGGTTTCTGTGATATAGTAACCACGGTTAGAAGTACTTCTTATAGTTCAAAAAAAAGATTTAAATTATACCTACATACTCTATTCACCCCTCCCCCCTCTAGAGTATATCAGATCTAACCCTAACTTTCACTATATCATGCATGTGGGATTTCCCAAACATGCAAAAGTCAAAATGACCTGAGATTTCTACCATGGTTTTATGTTGATCTAATGGACATGCCATCAAAATTTGGGGGTATTTGGAGTCATATATCTCCAAAAATACACTTAATTTAATTATTAGTATTTCACCAAATACTATAGCAAAAGTCTGACCAAAAATTCCCATTTTTTTCAGAGCCTAGATTTGCCCTTAACACAAGCCTGACCAAAATTTTAGGTAATGAGGACTTATGGTTTGGCTTGGGAATTTATTTTAAGATCTGCTATAGCCTAGTACCAGTCATGGTAGAATGGTCCTAGAAGGAGTTTTACTGTACCAATCCTAAGTTTAGGGTTTCATTTTAAAGGTAAGGTCAAGACCTACATTTTGCATGTTGATAGCTACCTCTGAATGTGCCTCTAATAGGCCTAAAATCAGCATGCAAGAACACTGTACAAGTGTGACAATAATAATACTGTTTATAATATAATGGAATATCAAATCAATTCATCAGATCTGACGGCTCCTGGCCATCGTCCCCAACCAGCCAATAGCCATGACTCAATATTCCTGGGCCGAGTTTGCTGGCTTATTCCGGCCATCTGGGCCGACGCCACCGCCAGCGATTATCGCCACCACCTCCGTTGAGGTGGTGGCTAGCGTTTCCCGATGGTGAGGCTGTCGGAGGCGGCTCCTCCGGCGATCCCAAGCAAGAAGAAAAGCTCAGCTTATTAGCTCACAACACATATGGTATCGGGCTCAATTGAGCCCGATGTCTCGCCTAGTTGATCTAGAAAGCTAGCACAGTGAGAGGTGAGGCGAAACGAACCTGCAGCCGAGCTTGGCGGCGATTATGGTGGCGATGAGCCATGGCCGAGGCTTGCTCCGGCGATCTAGCCCGATTCTCCGATTCTCCAGCAAAAGCTTTGCTCCAGCTATAGAACTCCACTCATTTCAACCTCCCGAAGCTGATGGTGGGCGTAGATTTGGCTGGGAGTGACTGTGGGAGTAGTTTTGATTAAGGGGGTGGTCGACCATGAGCTTTGTAAGCTCCGCCTGGCTGCCATGTGTCCACCAGTCCCTCAAACCTATTGAAAAGAGCCATGGAAGCTCAGCCAGGAGCTTGGGCAGAGGGAAGGAGGGCCACATGGCATCCATCTCCTCTTTCCCTTTCTTCTCTCTCCTCATTTTCTCCAAAATTCCTAAGTCACCTCCCCATGCTTGTATTCTCTCTCCTATTTCAGAGGTTTAGGGCTATCAATGACCTCTGGGGCTGGTCTTGGGCCTTGAGCCATGGGCTTAGTCCATTAGGAATGGGCTTGACTCATATTATTTCCTCTCTTTAAGCCCTAAGTTGACTTTGTTGACTTTTTAGGTTGACTTGGTCAACATGATGAGTGGGCTGGCCCCACTTGATGGTCATGGACCCAATGGGTCCACCCAACTTGGGTTGGGCCATGGTGGTGCCCTACTTGGACTAATTGGGCATTTAGGTGTGGGTTTAACTAAATTAGTGTTAGGGTTGACTTGGGTCAACTTGGGTCAATAATTGACCCAATGATATGGCTTATGGTTCACTTAGATTGTTATTAGGGTTAGGGGTATAGAGGTGGGGCCAATGTGTAGCTAGGATCCCAATTTGGGCTAGTTTGACTTGAGTTAACTTGTGCCCTATAGTGGGCCCCATGTGACTACACCCTAACTCCATGGTTCAAACCTAGACGAAACCCATGCCCCCACCACATATCCTAACCCAATCTAAGTAAAGGGGTCTAGTAGGAAATGGGATGTTATAAATCCCAATAAAAAAAATAATTTCGTCCCCGAAATTTAAGTTCGGGTCTACGGGGTTTCTACACACAAGAATTTAAGAACTTTAAATAAAATTTAAGTATTACCTGAGGTGAAAAGCTCCGGGTGCCGCTCTAGCATCGGATCCCTCGTCTCCCAGGTGTGCTCCTCCCATCCATGGTTGGACCACAACACCTTCACCTGGGGGACCTTCTTCCGTAGCACTCGAACGGCAGTATCATCGATCCGGAGCAACTCTAAACGAACTGATCTGTCATGAGCTATCGGGACTGCTATAGTGGTAATATGCTGCTATGGCCGAAGGAGAACTCTTTATAGAGAGGAGACCTGAAAGATGTCATGTAAGGTCCCTAACTCTAGCGGCAGCTCCAGCCTGTAAGCCAAGGGGCTGATCCGCTCCAGGATCAAATATGGCCCCATATATCGAGGGTTGAGCTTCTTGTGCCTCCGCACCCAAGAAACACCATGCACTGGATGTATCTTTAAGAACACTCTGTACCCCACCAGGAATTCCACCTTCCGATGTCGCGCATTGTAGTACTTGGCCTGCCTGCTCTGAGCCTCCAGCATCTGATCCGTGATCAGTCGTATCTGAACATCCATATACTCTATATATTCCGATCCAAGTGCCTTGTGGTCCTCATCCTGAACCCAAGATAGTGGGGTCCGACACTTTCTCCCGTACAGAGCCTCATAAGGTGTCATCCCAATGCTCGCCTGGTGACTGTTGTTGTAGGAGAACTCAATCAGTGGCAACAGTCTCTCCCAGGGCTTCCCTGTATCCAGTATACAAAAACGTAGCAGATCCTCTATAGTCCTGTTGGTCCGCTCTATCTAGCCGTCGGTCTTTGGATGGAAAGCGGTGCTAAAAGCAAGCTGAGAACCCAAGTACGCCTGCACCACTCTCCACTCCCTAAAAGTGAACCGATCGTCATGATCCGAGACAACCGTTCTGGGGATGCCGTGGTACTTGACAAACTGCTCCACGAACAACCTCACCAAAGCAACAACTGAGTTGTCCTTTCTGATCGGTATAAACCGGGCCACCTTGGTCAGTCTATCAACAATGACCCAAATAGAATCGTGCCCAGAGTGGGAGAGAGGCAATCCGTGTACGAAATCCATAGCGATATCCTCAAACTTCCATTATTGCACCGGCAGTGACTATAGTAGTCCTCTTGAGATCTTGCACTCTGCCTTTACCCACTGACATGTCTCGTAGTGTGTTACATAATAGATGATCTCCCTCTTTATCCCTAGCCAATACAAGCTCCTCCGCAGATCTGCCGTCATCTTGGTAATACCGGGGTGCACTGAGTATTGAGAGCAGTGTGCCTCCCTGAGTATATCCTCCTGAATACCACCTCCTGTGGGTATATAAACACGACTACGAAAATGAACGAGGTCATCACGCAATGAATAATCCTCAGACTTGCCCCCTTCTAGGGCCCTGAATACCAGCTCCAAAGCTGCATCTAGCCTCTGATGTGTCTTGGTGCGGTCCCGTATATCGCACTCAATGATCAAGGAGCTCAAGTACTCCTAATATTTCTCTGGCTCAGACTCGAAAACCATAGTAATATGCATATCCTCCAGCATCTGTATCAGCTCCATAGCCATCACCCGGGGCTCCGGTCTAGTAGTGTCAGCTCTCCTGCTCAAAGCATCTGCCACGGTGTTCGCCTTCCCTAGGTGATAATGCATCTGGTAGTCATAGTCGCATAGGAACTCCAACCATCTCCTTTGATGAAGGTTCAGATCCTTTTGTGTATGAATATATTTGAGGTTCTTGTGATATGAGAAGATGTCACAATGAACCCCATATAGGTAATGCCTTCAGATCTTCAATGCAAATACCACCGCCCTGAGCTCTAGATCATGTACAGGATAGTTCCGCTCATGCTTCTTCAACTGCCTCGAAGCATAAGCGATGACATGTCAGTGCTACATCAGGACCGCACCCATCCCCTGATATGAGGCATCAGTATAAATATGAAATCCTTCCTTCCAAGATGGAAGTACAAGGATAGGGGAAGAGGTGAGCCTGTCCTTTAGCTCCTGAAATACTGCCTCGCACTTCTCCGTCCAAGTAAAAGCTGCCTCCTTCTTCGTCAAGGACATGAGGGGGAGTGCTATCCTCGAAAACCCCTCCACGAACTTGTGGTAATATCCTATGAGCCCCAGGAAATGGCGTATATCCGAATCTAACTTTGGTCGCGGCCAATCTCTAACTGCCTGCACCTTGGCTGGGTCCACGGCCAACCCGGCTCCATTAATAGTATGCCCCAAGAATGCCACTTCCTATAGCCAGAACTGGCACTTGGAAAACTTGGCGTACATCTGGTGTTCTCTCAACTTCCTCAAAACCAATGTCAAATGCTGAGTGTGGTACTCCTGTGTCCGAGAGTAGATCAAAATGTCATCGATGAAGACTATGACAAACCTGTCCAGGTAGGGTTCGAAGACACGGTTCATCAAACTCATGAATGCAGAAGGCATATTCGCGAGCCCGAAGGGCATCACCGTGAATTCGTATAATCCATAGCGGGAACTGAAGGACGTCTTCGGAATATCCTCCTCTTGGATCTGCAGCTGGTAGTATTCGAATCTCAAATCCAGCTTTGAGAACCAGAAGACTCCCTGAAGCTGATCAAAAATCTCATCGATCCGGGGAACCGGATATGTGTTCCGGACCGTCAACCTATTCAACTCTCGGTAGTCGATACAGAGCCGCAACAACCCATCCTTCTTCTTGACGAATAACACCGGTGCTCCCCGCGGTGATGAACTCGGTCGAACAAATCCTAACTCCACAAGCTCCTATAGCTGTGTCCTGAACTCAGCTAGCTCCTTTGCGGCCATCCTGTATGATGCCCGAGATGCGGGCCTCGCTTCTGACACCAACTGAATCCGGAATTCCATGTCCCTAGCCTGTGGCAACCCGGGCAATTT
Source organism: Platanthera zijinensis (assembly GCA_039513925.1). NCBI lineage: Eukaryota > Viridiplantae > Streptophyta > Magnoliopsida > Asparagales > Orchidaceae > Platanthera > Platanthera zijinensis. Next base: position 14,822,847 of record CM077078.1, on the reverse strand, counting down.
CTCCGGAAATACGTCGGAGAAATCTCAAACCACTGGTATGTCAACCATAGGAGTTTCTTCTCCCTCCATCTCTAAGCAGATAATATAAACCTCCTCTCCCTGCTCGTGGGCCTTAACAGCCTGTAGAGATGATAATAAAATATGGGAGACAGGTCTAATACCTTCGACGATGACATAGGAGTCCCCGTGTCTCAATGTGATCCTCTTCGACGGGCAATCGATCTGGGGATGGTTCCAATGCAACCACGTCATGCCTAGGATCAAGTCGAAGACTGGCATTTTCAGGATCGTTGTCGGTGCTTCAAATGCCTTCCCGCATATTTCTGCCTCCATGTTGCACTTGGCAGATGACAATAGCTCTGATCTGTCGGGTGGCCGCACCCTCATCGTCAAGCCCATGAATCATTCCACGCCATCTAGTCCTTTCATAAAGTCTTCTTATACGAATGAGTGTGAGGCACCCGTATCGAACAGTGTATGAGTGGGCTTGCCGCTGATAAAGACTATGCCTGAGGTTGGTTTGAGTTTTTAATTTGGTTGTTTATTCTACAAGGTCAAGTCCTATATATTGAATAAAATCTTAAATTCATAATATAATTTAAGTACCTGTTATGACCTCCTCAGGATTCCTCAGCTCGGCAAGGTCTAATATAACATCCCATTTCCAACTAGACCCCTAGAAGTGGTTTTGTCATAACAGAACCCTAGGAAACCCAAGAATTGAAGTCTATCGACCAAGATTTCGAGTCACGGGTTGGTAACACCCATGACCGACCCGTGACGCCCGTGACCGACCCGTCACGCCCGTGACCTAGGGCGTGACCCCTTCTACGATCGTCGACCTCAGAAAGACGATCGTCGAGATCAGAAATTTCAACATGGGCCTGGCACGCCCGTGGCCGATCCGTCACGCTCGTGACCTTGGAATGGCGTTGAGTGAGCTGAGCTCACTCAACGCCGTAGTCTGGATAGCATTGAGTGAGCTTAGCTCACTCAACGCCATAAGATGGACGGCGTTTAGTGCACAGACTGCACTCAACGCCATCTTAAGTAGGCTGGATGGCGTTGAGTGAGCAGAGCTCACTCAACGCCATAAGCTAGACGGTGTTGAGTGCACAGACTGCACTCAACGCCATCTTAAGTAGGCTGGATGGCATTGAGTGAGCAGAGCTCACTCAACGCCATAAGCTAGACGGCATTGAGTGTATAGACTGCACTCAACGCCATCTTAACTAGGCTGGATGGCGTTGAGTGAGCAGAGCTCACTCAACGCCATAAGCTAGACGGCGTTGAGTGCACAGACTGCACTCAAAGCCATCTTAAGTAGGCTGGATGGCGTTGAGTGAGCAGAGCTCACTCAACGCCATAAGCTAGACGGCGTTGAGTGCACAGACTGCACTCAACACCATCTTAAGTAGGCTGGATGGCGTTGAGTGAGCAGAGCTCACTCAACGCCATAAGCTAGATGGCGTTGAGTGCACTCAACGCCATCTTGAGTAGGCTAGATGGCGTTTAGTGAGCAGAGCTCACTCAACTCCATAATCTGGATGGCGTTGAGTGAGCTGAGCTCACTCAATGCCGCAACATGGATGGCGTTGAGTGAGCAGAGCTCACTCAACACCGCAGCATGGATGGCGTTGAGTGAGCAGAGCTCACTCAACGCCACAGCATAGATGGCGTTGAGTGAGCAGAGCTCACTCAATGCCGCAGCATAGATGGCGTTGAGTGAGCTGAGCTCACTCAACGCCGTAGCTTTGATGGCGTTGAGTGAGCTGAGCTCACTCAACGCCATTTTACTTAGACTTTTTTCTGGCGGTTTTAGCTTGGATGATGGTCAGCTGAACCGGGCCGGTCTGATAGTGGGCCCGAATGCATGATTAGGTTGTTTCTCTTATAAAGACCCAATTAAGTCTTATTTTAAAAGTGTTGACCGGTCAATTCCACGTGGTCGTCAGTTTTGAAAACAAGGAGGAGCCACGGCCATGGCCGGAAACCGGCGTTCACAGCCATAAATGGCTCTTGATGTCGTGGCCCCTTCCCCTCCTCTTTAACGGCTGGATTCAAGTCCTCATGTGGAGAGGAGAAGTTTCCAGCCTCCCTCCAGCTACTTCGGGTCGTTTCACCTCCCCTCCACCATGGCCGAAGCATGCTCTTAAGGAAGCATTAATGGCTGGACAGCCTACACTCGCCTGCTCCCCATTTCTTCTCTTTAAAAAGGCTCCCTAGACTCAGAGATGAAGTTTCCACCCTAACCCGATGGATTGGAGCTTGTACTATGCTGTAGAAGAATTTCCGGCGACGCCACCACCGCGCCAATGGCATATCGACGATCTGCACGCCTCCAGCCCGCGAACAAGGTCCTCCCCTCCTCTCTTTCTACGGGTAGATCTTAGTGCTCTTTAGGATTGATAATCGAGCTCAACGGAGCTCGATCGGGAAGGGCTCCCCTTCCTGGATCTTCCCGCAACAAATTCTAGCTTTCGGGTTCGCCGGATTCCGCTCTCCGGCGGCCGCGCCGCCGCCCAGCGATGGCCACCACCTCAACGGAGGTGGCGGTGGCGGTGGCCGGCCAGGGAGGAGGCTGGATGGCCGGCGGCAGCGTCTGGAATGCGCTCCAGGTTCGACCAATCATGGCCCTAGGCTGTAGGAAGAAGACGACCCAGCACTGTTGGATCTGCTTCAAGATCTGTGTTGGATAATTATTCTCTTTCTTTTAAAAATGATTTTTTGTTCTGAAATAACAGTCATTTAGAAAAAATAAGGAAAAATACTTAGAGGCTCTATGTAAGGAAATGGTCAACATATAATTTGTATCCCTATGGGTCTACTTTATTTTAAAATTAATTTGGGTAAATTTGGTCAACTGGTTTGACCAGGGCACCTCTTTTGGTGGGATCTATACCTAGAGCTAAGCATAGATTAAAATAAATGCCCACCCTTCACCCCTTGTCCAAATGATATGAAATTTGGGCAGGGAGTCTACCCTAGCTATACCTAGGTCCTGTCCAAAATGGGAATTTTTTGAGAATATTTGTCTATAGTTTTTAGAAAAATTTAATAATCTTAAGGTAAAATAATTAGATGGCTTAATGACTTCCAAACCCTCCCAAATTTTGGTGAGTGGTCCCTGGGTTCATCACAAGGTTATGTATAATTTTTCATCTCATTTGGAGGTGTTTTTAGATTTGAAATGAACAAACTTAAGCTTTGCCCTATTAAGCTATTTTTAGGTCAAGAGTGTACTTTGTGATTTGAGTGGTCAAATCACCTCAACAGAGGCTGAGATTTTAACCACTGACTAGGCAGGATACCTAGCACCCTCCCATGGATTTTGAGGTGGATTGGGGTACAATTGCCCTAGGACCCAAGGCCAAACCCTAAGGATAGTTCTTGGTGGTTTGTGAAGGGCAAGTGGTCAAATGACCTGGTTATGATTTGAAACTTGGTAGAGAGAATTCTAGGGTATCTAGGATCCTCTTGCAGAAATTTAAATAGATTCTAAAGTAAATAGGTCCCTCAAAACCTTAACCCTAGTTTAGGACACAAAACTTGTAGTGATAGAAAATGTCACTAAAACTCACTGAACAGTGAAGAGATTTGAGTAGAGTAGTTTTTATAGTTAGTACAAGCTCTGGAGATTTTATTATGAATTTAGGATCATTATTTTGGATACTTCATTAATAATTTAGTAATTTGTATCATTTTATTAGGAATTTATTATGGAGAAAATACTTGCTAGAAATTGATGAACTTTAGCCAGAGGACTTTTTATTATGTTTTAAAGCTCTGTGAATTTTTATGGGATTCTTTGAAGATTATTTCTAAGGGTTACTTCATTAAGTATTGTTTCCCATGAAAACTTAATTTAATTTATTTTGGTGTCTGGCAAGCCTGTAAAATTATGATTTTTGTACAGTGGCCCTTTTTGTACCATATTAAGATTCTGTAATTTTTATGTAATTTTTTAATGAATAATTTTGGTACTTCCTTTTTTACATATGGTTAATGGAATTATATTGGATAAATTAATTAGAGGCTAAATTAATTCTGTAAAATCATGGAAATTAATATTTATTGATATCTCTCTGTTATTTAGTGATTATAATTTTTGGGTGGCCATTACTTGAGAAAATCATGTAGTTCATGTTTAAAATCACCCATGGCCAATCTTTTGGAAAAATTAAATAAATATCAGATTAATTAGGAAAATTATAAATTTCTAGATTTAGGCTAACTATGTCATGATAGACCTCCAGTAAATTTTTTAGGAGATTTGGAAGACAGCTTGGAGTACCTCCCTTTGCATACCTCATATAGCTTAGGATGGTCTGCGTTTAGTAAAAACTGTTAGAATCATATTAAGCTGCAGGATGAACATAGAGGATTTGGATATTAAGATATTGGTTTGGAAATGTGAATTAATGCATCCTCAGTGGTCAAGATGAGGATAGGTTGGTAGGTTGTCGAGACATAAGAGGTGCTCGGGACCGACGAAAGATCGTCCTTCCCGGAGGGAGAGGAAGAGTCTTAATACATTAGGGTTAGATCCAAGTAATTTAAAAGGGATAGGGTAATGGGTAATAACCAATAAAAATAAGTGTCTTGTGAAAGGGAGCTTTGGGTTTCAGCCCATCGTAGTTCCTAGTGCCCTTTGAGAGCCCTTCACGGGGTATGCCGGGGGCAGTCCTGGGCTAACGTAAATCGTAGGAATAATAAACTAAAAGAGCAACTAGTATAACTAGGGTTTCACATTCGCACACACCGGTAGTTAGGGTGGTTGAATAGGTTGGTTGATTATCTTTCAGACGGTAGCTTCTGAAGGTAGATGCGCGGACGAGACAGTCCAGGGAGCCGAGGGCTCGAGGGTTTAAATACATAATAAGGTGGTGGGTCTTCGGTATTTGACTGTCGTCCACACCGACGTCGGTACGTAGACTCGGCGGTATGGGACACTTAGCCAAAGAAAGTCTGGTGGATACAGCCAGCACTAGTACGCGAATACTCTAGGTTGTGTTCTTCTAGGGGCGTAGGGAAGGGCTAGGCTCGGTAGTGTGGATACCCGCCTAGAAGTGGGGGGCCCGACCCACTGTCTCCGTTTGCCATTACGGAGGTTCCTGGGAGTGAAGCTAGCTGCCCGAACATGGGGAACTAAAGGTCTGTGCGCATAGAGTCGTGTGCGTGAGTTGCACTTGCATGAATCATGGCATAACATATCACTACACTCATATTTGCATTCAACCGACACCCCAACGTATAAATCGGTATGAGACTTTTTATACGATGGGAGCCTTGCAGAAAACCCCTTAATTCATAAGTTTGTATGGGCATTCATATAAGTTAAGGTTACATATTTACTTTCTACTTGTCCTTTCATATATATATTGATTTACTACATGTTTACCTTACTACTCACTATTTTAGAACTGCTAGATGTACCTTTCATACTTAGCTGCTTATATAATATATAGTTTCTGTTAGACTAGTTCCGATGTCACCCGCCTTGCTTATTCTCCACCCTTTGTAGCTTCCCTTTCCTCCTCTCCGCTCGGTGCCTAGGAGCCGTGGGGGGGGAGGGGTAGGGGATGATAGGGCTTAGTCCTTATGACTAATGGTTTTCGAACCGCAACATTACAGGAGCTCTGGATGGGAGACAAGGGCCAGCAGTCCAGGGACCAGCATCAGCGGAGTACGGTGCGCATGGAGGTGGGTCAGTCTAGTTTCGGAGCGCCTGTGACCAGCTCCGTGAGTGTTTAGTATTTTTACAGCTTTCGCGATGAGTGATTTGTAGTGAGGACTCTGATGTACCGGGCTGAGCCCGCTTATATATTTCATCTGTACTGTTCTTTGCAGTACTTTCTACTTTATATATATTGATGGACTTGCTATGATTTTATTCATATATGATTATGTGGACATGTTTACATTCAGTGTATTTACTTACTTCTCTCTCTTTGTGGTCGAAAAAGGCCGACAGAGTTGGCGTTTTGTAGCAGCGGCCTTCCCGAGTGTTGGAGCCACCGCAAAGCGACAATTCTGGGCATAAGACCTCGGTGGTTGAAAAAGAAAAAAAAGGGGGGGGGTCTTACATCTAATGCGTACATCTGCTCTTGCCCTCTGCCTCAACCATAATGTCCTTGGCCTCGGCCTTGACCTCGTCCTCGACCTCTGCCCTGCTGTACTAGAGGGGACACTAGAGGTGGAGGAGGAGGAGGAGGAGGGAGTGGATGAAACTGATGTGGGCACTCAGATCTATAGTGCCCCGGCTGGTGGCACCCATAACAAACTACCTGCCGCTGGCCACGATCTTATTGCCTCATCGGGCCATGCACCTGTAGAGGTGGGGGAGCTAAAACTATAGAAGGACTCTTCTCCTGCCTGAAGTTTGGACGATGATGTCCCACACTTCTCTTGTAACCAATCACCATGCCTCTCTAGGAGCCCCTACTGCTCTCCCCGGATGATGACCCATCTAGCGTCCTCTTTCCTCGGCTCTGCACCATCACCTGGTCTGCCTCCAGCTTCTTGGCCATCTCTATGATCTGTGTCGACGTGCCATGAGAGATGAAAAGTAGGGCCTGTCTAGTGGAGTCCTTAAGCCCTTGGTAGAACTTCTTGGCATACCTTATATCATCCGTGTCATGAATCCCTATAAACCTGGCCAGATGGGAAAACTCTCTCTGATATTCGATCACTGACCTAGTCCCCTATTTGAGGTTCAAGAACCTCTCTTCTAGCTCATCTCTGTCCGTGGTGGACACAAAGCGATCCAAGAATGCCTCGCTGAACTCTTCCCATGAGATATCTGAAAGCTCCCCATCAGCATATGTGGAGTCCAACATGGACTTCCACCACCTCTTCACATGGACATCCAATGCAGAAGATGTCAAAGGTACTGCTTGGCTGACAGGGCAGCTGATGCCTTCCAGCATCTCCTATATGGCCTCAAGACATTCTTCGGTCTTCACCGCATTCTCTGTCCTGTGGTACATCGATGGGGATAGGCTTTTGAAGGCACTCAACCAGTTTGATCCCAGATTTGGCTGCTGTGCTGGGACCTGCTGGGCTTTTAAGGCCTCAAGAATGGTCGTCAGGGTCTGTCCCATCTCCGTCTACTGAAAGAAATGGCAGTCGGAGGGGGAGGGACCACATTATCTGGTACGGTGACCTGCGGAGGCTGATTAAAGGTAAGGTTTATATTAGAATTGGCCTAACTCATTGCTTATGTGGACTGTATTATGTGACTTTTTTATACATGGGCACACCATTGCTTCCGCTGCATAGTTTGTCCGCAAACTAATGCTCGAGCGGGGTGACCCAGTGTTGTGGACTTCTTCTCTTATGATCGTTTGTTCAAGTGATACCCATTTGTAAGACCCCTCCCCTTACCAAGGAGGCTCCCGGTCTTATGCCTAGAACCGTTGCCTTACAGTGACACTAACTCACGGGTTAGTCGACACCATAAGAGGTCGATCCTGCCGGCTAGTACGATCATATAACCTGTTCGCCCAAAAGAGAAATAGAAGTATAAAGCAGAGTAAATAATAGCTAGTCAACAAGTCACAGGACTATCATATATATATATGAAAATGAAAGTACAACACTCCAAAATGAGTACACAAAAAGAAAAGGGCGTATGCCCTGTACATGATATCAAATCTCTCTCACACAAAATGACAACATATAGAAGCTAATCTATCACCAGTAAGGTCGTCCCACTTGACGACGGGCTGTAGTAGTAGTAGGTGGTGGTGGTATCAACTCCTCACATCCTGCCACCTCGTCCTGCTGGTCGTGCTGGTACTCCATCTCCTCGAGCTCCTAAAATGATTTGGTCACAACCGACCGTTAGTCATAAAGACTAAGTTGTTTCCTCCACACCTCGCCCCCATAACTCTTAGGCACCGTGCGGGAAGACGAAGTGGAGGACAACAAGGGGTATAAAAAGAAGCAGGTGACAGTGGAGCTATATTACCAAGTATAAATAGTATCAATCTATTTATACTCTAGCAGTTCTATATATATAGCACATGTAAAGTATGAAGAACTGTACAAAAAGTAAGTAAAGTGCTGTAAGTAAACAAGGAAAACAACAAGTAGAATATGCTACCACTAAGCTACAATCACAGAAGTATCTTAACTTATATGAATGCTCATACAAACTTATAAGTTAAGGTTTCCAAATATAACTTATCATATAAAAGAGCGCATGCTATTTTATATGATAAGGATCTATGCTGCGTATGACATAGTATGAATGTATGTTATGCATGCATTTTATGATTCATGCAAGTGCAACTCACCGACACGACTCTGTGATCACAGACCTTTAGTTCCTACTTTTTGGTGCTAGCATCACTCTCTAGTACCACCGTTGTGGGCACGGCAGCAGTAGAACGGGCGCTTCCGCTTCCAAGGTGGGTATATATACTATCAAGCCCAGACACTTTGTACGCCTTTGTACACATCCTAGGTGCACTCTAGAGTCTCTGTGTACTAATGCTGGCCAACTGCAAGATTTTCTTGGTTGGGTGTGCGTTTTCGGGGATTGTCCATCAGACCGCAGTATAAATAACCTACTGGCCCCTCAAACCTCACACCTCACCAGAGTCACCGTACTGCCATCGGTGTGATGATTGGCCCAGTACCGCATGACCCGCCACTAGTTTTATTTCTATGCACATGCAAGATACCTCAACCCGAGTCTCCAGCTTGCATGACCAAACTCGTCCTGATTTCAAACTCTCGAGCATCCGACTCGCGGGACTAACTGTCATGAAAACCCTCCAACCCTTCACGGGTGAGATTGTAACAACATTCTCTTAGCCTATTAGACTACACTTGTCTAGTATTTGTTATACTTAGCAATTTAGGGTTAATCCCAAGACTGCCTAGGGCATGCCCGGTGAAGGGATCTCAGGGGCACTAGGAACTACGATGGGCTGAAGCCCAAAGTTCCCTTTCGCAAAGATATTTACTTTTATTAATGTCTACCCATGATTAATACCAAGCTCTCGTTATTACTCTGGGACATAACTCCAAGTCATGGACCGGATAATTCCTTTCGTGCACTTTCAACTGGCGCGAGCCATACGCAATAACACTACCATGCTGCAGTAGCACACAACCCAAACCACTTCCTGAGGCATCGATGTATATCTTAAAACCTTCGGTCCCACTCGGAGAACTTAGCACTGGCGCCGTGGTCAACCGACTCTTCAACTCTTCGAATGCTTACGCGCACTCCTGCATCCATACAAACTTCTGATCTTTCCTTGTCAACGTCGTGAGAGGTAACGTTATCCGTGAGAAGTTCTCCACGAAGCACTTGTAATAGCCAGCAAGCCCCAAAAAACTCCGGACTTCCGCTACCGAAGACAACACATGCTACTCCCGTATCGCAACAATCTTCGCCAGATCTACCGCAATACCTTCACCACTGACTATGTGACCAAGGATGCCACTGAGGACAACCAGAACTCACATTTGGAGAACTTTGCATATAGTTCGTTCCTCCTCAGCGTCTCCAAAACCAAATGTCGATGCTTGATGTGATCTTCTTCGCACTGCAAGTACACCAATATGTCGTCAATAAAGACGATCACAAAATGGTCTAAGTACTCCCTGAACGTCCTATTCATCAGATCCATGAATACTGATGGCGTATTAGTCAACCCAAACGACATGACTGTAAACTCGAAATGCCCATACCTTGTGCTGAACGCTGTCTTTGGGATATCACTCTCCCTTATCCTCAGCTGATAGTAACCGGACTTCAGATCCAATTTTGAATATACCGACGACCCGACTAACTGATAGAAAAGATCATCAATCCTTGGGATCTGGTATTTGTTCTTTTTGGTTAACTTGTTCAGTTCTCTTTAGTCGATACAAAGCCGCAAACTTCCGTCCTTCTTCTTAATAAAGAGGACCGATGCGCTCCAAGGCGACGAACTTGGACACACATAACCTTGCTCCATCAACTCTTCCAGTTGAACCTTTAGCTCTGCCATCTCCTTAGGCGCCAACCTATAAGGAGAGCGTGACACAAATTTGGCACCTGGCACTAGCTCGATCGTGAAATCAATCTCTCGCTGCGGTGGGGCTCTGGGAAGATTGTCCGGGAACGCATCGGGGTACTCGCATACCACTGGGATACTACCCAAAGTGGGTTTAGGCTTTACAACCTCCACTAGCGTGAAGAACAGCTCTGCGCCAGCATGAACTGCCTTGACCACCTGAAGAGCAGACATCAACGTCTTGCTCGACCCCTTCAATCCTGCAAACGTTGTCTCCCGCCCAGCACCCAGCTTAACCTCTTTACGATTGCAATCTATATATTCGTTCTACTCCGAAAGCCAGTCCATACCGAAGATGACGTCAAACTCTACTAACGGCAGCAAAAACGCTAGCAAGTCAAACTCCAGACTTCCAATATGAACTCTTACGACACATACTCTGTTCGCACGCATAGAATACCCATTCGGCAATAACACGTCCAATTTGTCCTTCGCCATCGAAGAAGGGACTCAGATGCGCGATATGAAACTTTCGAACAAAAAGGAGTGTGAGACTCCCGTATCGAATAGTGCTCTTATCGGACTATCGCAAATCAGAACAAAGCCTATACAAACAGTAATAAGCTAACAAGCACTAGGTAATAGTATTTAAAGCTAACTTGCTATAAATTTAAACCGTACATGTCACCACGTCTGCTTGTTTGATGGCCTCCTACTGGCCCAAATTATAGACTCTTGGTTGAGTCGGAGCATAATGGGATGCGGTTGACTCCACTGCCTTGCCCTTTTCTCCGTAGGTTGCTCCCTGCTTCATCTCGGACTTTGGACGTCCGCTCCAACAGTCATGGGCAAAATGCCCCATCTTACCACAAGTAAAACAAGCGTCTGGGGTTCGGTTGGTAATTGCCCCCGAGGCACCTGAAGAAGGGACTGGACCCGACGTCCTAGCCTTCTTATTCCACCTTCGAAAACCAGACTTGGTAGCGGCAACTTGAACTCTGACTTCCTCCCACCGAAGTCCTTCTTCGCATGTACATTCCTCATGTCTTTCTCTAAAGACTGGGCCGTGTTGACCAAGATCAGGAAACCCTGCGTCATCGGCCCCGACAGTAGTAGTCTCAAGTCATCTCTTAGACCTTCATAGAATCGGTTGGTCTTTCGCTCCTCATCAACGAAGGTAGCGCTTGCATACCGACCTAATCGAGTAAACTTGTGGAGATAGTCATCCACGCTGCTCTCACCTTGCACCAGCTTCTGGAACTCATTTTCCATTGTTATCCTCTGAGCTGAGGGGAGGTATTGAGCCAAGAACAGTCTCGAAAACTCCTCTATGGAGACGTCAGTAAGCTGTCTACCCCTCAGATGGTGTAGCTCCAAGCCTTCCCACCATAGTTTTGCGTCACCATCCAGCAAGAACGTGTCAATTGTGGTCTTCTGCCACTCTTCAGTCTCTGTAGCTATAGGCACTCTCTTAATTCTGAAGAGTCAATCCTCTGCTTGAGTTAGGGTTCCCGTCCCCGAGAACACTGGTGGATTGAATCCCATCACGTGCTTAAGCTGTTTCTCCGTTGCTCTCCTATGAAACACTGGCTCCACTACCACCTGCTCCACTCTCTTTGGCTCCGCCGCTTGGAGTGGTACTTGCTCCACAGCAGGGGAAGGCTACTGTACCTATCTCGCAGGCTGAGCGTTAATCATTGCAAACACTGCCTCCGCTACCAATCGAATGGTCTCAGCCGAAGGAGGTGTTGTCGGCGCATCATTTGGTGCGCTGCTTGCCTCAGAAACTGGACGTTCTGACGGCCCTGCATCACTCCTGGTCACCTATAATTGTACAAAACACCGATAAGCGACCAAACAACATTGCAAAAAAGTAATTATAGGAACACGCAGGTTTCTCAAACATGTGTATTTTCATTCCTAAGTGAACATTCATGGGTTCTTTTCATGTTATAACGATGACGCACATACATGTGCTCACCATCCTTTAAAGTGAATTCGTCCACGAATTTATTTAAGCCTGACCGAAACCGATAGTTTGATACCAAATTGTAATACCCATATCCGTCACATAACATATAACAGTAGGTCCGGCCGAGGCCCGACTCCATATACCACGGACAGACCGGTGAGTTACGAGAGGAAACCATTCAACCAATACACACGTCCTACACAGAGCATCTAGCGAAAACAATTTATTATGTTGCAAAAGAAAGAACCCAGACACAAGCACGAATGTCCTCTAACAAAACCATCAGGAATGAAATACAAATACCAAAAAGTACTGGCCTTATGGCCTTACAATAGTTCACCAATATTTAAACAGTGTCTTACAAACTTTGGCTTGCAGGCCGGCCACACATGATTTAAACAAAGTAAACAAACAAAGCCTTCGAGGGCCGGCTCAGCAACCTGGGATTTGGCCCGCTATTTGCCACTCGGTTCCGCAGCACCTGGAAGCACAATTCACCACAACGGTGGCAAACAAGAATAACGGTCAGCTAAAGCTGACCAAATTATAACGATCTCGTCCCCAAACTTGGGGCGGAAAAGATCATTCCCTGCACTTGTTAGCATAGCGAGCAATATAGTGATTAAACACAACATCACAGGTGCATGCACACACGGCCACACACCCCGTGCTCTCAGGGCAATTACTCGACAAAGCCTGTCCGAACCATGTTCGTTCCTCGACTCCACCACCGCCCCCAGGGCGGAAAACCTCGTGAGCATTTAGTCCTTTCAACCGCAGCCTAGACTCGTTCTCCAAATCATCGGTAAGTGCCACGTAACTTTTGGTCTCTTTAACAGAAATAGATGGAGCGGGTAGGGTTCCACCAACCCGTTACTCACCCCTCTGCGGCCCTTTGGCCTTTGACGCGGGCCCAGGTTTCCCCAGTCCCAACTTTCGATCAAACACGATACATGGCCCCGTTATATACCCGGTTGGCTCTCAGGCCACCAAAATGGCAGAACTTCCCTTCCGCCCAGATTTCCAAGTGCACCTTGAGGTTAATCCCCAAGACTCCCTGATGCATTCTACCAAATAGCAAACCCGAAAACAACCAAAATGCACGGAGTCTTATCCGGCTAAAAATACATGATAAAACATCACCGATCCAGACCAACTTGTCCGGGTAGGCTTCACACACCATGCCTATGTCTGTTTCATGATATCAGACTCTACAATGCAAACAAGGGGGACTTTACATATCTACGCCATAGAACACCGCAACTCACCGCACACTCACGGGAGAGGGTTTTCCCTATGCAAAAGAAGAAGAGCTTCACATGCTCAAGATGAGAATCGTTACCCTAGCATTTCTCCTCAGCGCCATGGAAAACTACGCAGATGAAAAGCAATACGATGATCTCGCCTCCATAGATCTGGACTCGGTTTGCGATTTGGCGCTCTGAATCTCCTCTGGCGACCAGATCTTCCCTCCTTCTTCCTCCTTGCTTTCCCCTCTCTGTAGAAGTTAGAAAGAGATAGAACTCAAGAGAATGAGGGTTTAAACACTCATTCCCGGCCTTAACCCTAGGATGGAGAGGCCTGAGCCATTAGATCCCAAAATAAGGAAACGAACGGCTGCGATTCAGCCCAAAAATAAGCTTCATGGGTCGAACACGACTTGCAACACGCCCGTGTTCAAGGCCGTGTTCCTCACTCGCCGTAAATCGGGAAAATCCCAACCAGTACACGGCATGTGACACGGCTTGTGACACGCCCGTGTCACGGCCCGTGTGCTTCAAACGACACATGAACCGAAATGTCCCGAGAAGGATACGGCCATGTGACACACCTGTGTCACATGCCTTGTGCTAGACATGCCTGGGGACATGCCCGTGTCCCTGGCCGTGTAGCTCCTTCAGCACAAACCCGCAACCTTCCCGAGTGGAACACGGCCGCTGACACGCCCGTGTGTCAGGTCGTGCGCCCTTAATCAACGATCGTTGAGTGAAAATCTTTGAGTGCTGAGGCGTTGAGTGGCTAATACGCCCTGGGACACACCCGTATCCCAGGTCGTGTTCACTGCCCCGATGACCGTTGACTGCAATTTCATCGACTAATCGAGAGTTCGACCGAACCCGAGCACGACACGCTCTGGGACACGCCCGTGTCCCAGGCCGTGTCACCTCTACCAAGTCCCAGACTTGGCTCAAAACGCCACCCGTCCCTCTTTTGAGTTTCGGGGCATTACAAAAGGCACTGATAGGTAATGTTATACCTGGATTGTTCTTCTTTTGGTGGATCATTTGGTACCGGTCCAGTTGGCACAGTGATGGAAGTATGTTGACTCTAGTGAGGAGTGTAGGTTTTTGGGGCTAATAGGTTGTTTATACTATGGTCTGGAGGATTATCCCCTAAACGCACTCCCGACCATAAAGAATGGTGGATTTCAAGCAAGAGTACGCGGGAGCTCTGCTATTGTGTTCTTAACATTGAGGTGTACGTAAGGTCTAGGCCTGATTGTGTGCCTGCTTGTCTAGGAGTGGCGATACTCGCTCCACTGCCACTGTGAGTCACGACGGTTGGTACCTGAGAAGCTATCTACCTCCAAAAAGTGGGGAATGTTTGAAAGGTCTGTGCACAGAGTCGAGTGGGTGAGTTGTATCTCAAATCATTGCATTGCATTACATAACATGACATTCATTAGTTAGTATAGCTTAGATTATAACTGCAGACCCCAATCATAAAAATTAGTATGAGCTCTTTTATTTTATGAGTTACTTTGGAAATCTTAATTTATAAGTTTTATGAGCATTCATATAAGTTAAAGGTACGTTCTGTGATGGTAGAATAACTCGTTTATTTTACTTTAATGTACATTACTGCACTGCTCTTACTTTACTGTTACTGCCTTTTAGTGTTTCTCTTCATACATTATACTCTTGCTAATATAGTTCCATGCCACCTATTTACTTTTGATACTGCCCTTATTGTCCTCCGCTTTCATCCTCTTGCACGGTGCCTAGGAGTCGCGGGGGTGAGGCGAGGACAAAATGACTTGGTCTTTATGACTAATGGTCGGTTGTGACTGTAAGAGTTTGGGGAGACGCACCAGTCATATGAGGAGATGCAGCAGTCGCACGAGGAGACAAGACCAGAGGAGCAGTTGCTGCGAGCTACCGTTACTATTCTGCGACAGGTTGATGATAGAATTTTTGTAGCTTTTGCTTAGTTTTGTAGTGAGTTAAGAGAGTGAGCTATTTGATTTTGACATGTACCAGACATAATCCATTTATACTCTCTTTTATTATATAGTACTCATCGTGGACTATTGCTTTATTTCCTACTTATATATTGAGCTGTGATTGTTGACTATGTTTTGCTTAAACGTTCTTTTGGCCTTCATATGAATTAATCGTGTTAGCTGGCAGGATCGGCGTCATACAGTGACGACTAATTCTGGAGTTGGTGTCACCGTAAGGCGACGGCTCTGGGCATAAGACCGGGGTACTTCCCGGTACGGGAGAGGGGTCTTACAGGATCCCATCAAACTTTAACTCTTATTGTCAATCTCTAAAATCTTCTACCTCTCCTCTTCATTTGTAGTTCTATTTGAGTTGATTCTTATTGATTTCATTCGACTTGTTCAAACTCCAACCATCTATATTTTGCTTCTTGGATGAATGTGAAGTGAGGAGAAAAATGGAGATTTGTCTCTAATCCCCCAAACCCTAATTCCAACCCTCATTTTAAGGGTTCTTGTGCACTATTCAAACAGTCTGGGGCACTTTTTTTACGCAGTTGAAATGTATTTTAAGAAATAAGATCAATTCATAAAAAAAAAACTAACCAGTATTAATATGCACAAGCTCGTTGACTTGATCATTGAGTGTGCCGGTAAGTGAGGTCACACGATGATTGATTGGTCCCTCTCAATCAATTTTGAGTACACATTATTCGTCAATGTATATGCGCAACATGATACAATCATTAGCCTTGGAGTTGCTCATAAAATGAACTCCACGCCCGAAATTA
This sequence comes from Platanthera zijinensis, assembly GCA_039513925.1. Lineage (NCBI taxonomy): Eukaryota > Viridiplantae > Streptophyta > Magnoliopsida > Asparagales > Orchidaceae > Platanthera > Platanthera zijinensis. The sequence goes on along the minus strand of CM077078.1, from coordinate 14,806,845 downwards.
CCAATATCTATGTAAGCCCGATAGTGAGGGGGTGGCCGGCCACGGGCGACCGGCCGCAAAGGGGGGGGGGGGCGGCCTCGAGCGGCCGGCCGCAAGGGGCGGCCGGCCGCAAGGGGCGGCCGGCCGGCGACCGCCCATAACGGTGGCGGCGGTTGCGATTTGCCGTGCTGTGGCTACGTGGTCCGGTGCGTGGGAGTTACGATCCGGTGCGCGGGAGTTACGTTCCGGTGCGCTGGAGTTACGATCCGGTGCACGGGAGTTATCATAATTATCTATAAATTATGGGGTACCCATCATTTGCCTCCCAAAATTCCGTCCTCTTTGAGCGAACGAAAAGCGCGAGAATTTTCTTCTTTGCGACGGGGCTTGGCGGCGATGGTCGGAACGGGTGCTAACTCTGAGACGGGCGGTGACGGCGACAGTGCCAAGGTAAGATTCCGACCGAAGAATAGGTTCGAGCAACGGACGAAGCCGGAGGGGAGAACCCCCCCCCCCCCACCCCCCACCCCCCCCCCCCCCCCCCGCGCCACACGCATGTAGGAGGTGCGTGCGGGCACGGGGGACGCGCGGCTCCGAACCCGCGCGCGAGTGGCTGACCCCGGGTGCGGGAGAGGGCGGGGCTGACCCAGCGCACGGGTGCGCGAGGACGGGACCCGCGCGCGGGGCTGCACTTGCGCACGGGTTCGAGCGGGACTGACCCCGCGTGCGGGTGCGCGCGGGTTTGCAGCTGCGCGCGGGGCTGCACCCGCGCGCATGTGTGCGCAAGGCTTACCCTGCACGTGGATTCGCACGGGACTGAACCCGCGCGCGGGTGCGCGGGGGGCTGAATCCGCGCGCAGGGTGCGCGCGGTGCGGCCGCTCCGCTTGCGAGTGGTTTGGCGGCATGCTCATGCGCGGGCTGATTTTGCGCGTGCTTTGTGTATGTGCATGGCTCGTATGCGCGGGCGCAACGTGTGCTCGGGCTTGCTTTTCTGACCTTACTTTTCTGTCTTTTCAGGTTTCCAAGCGGGGTGTGCAGAGCCGTCCTATGCGGCTGCGCTCGAGTCTCTCTCTCGAGCACGTGGATATTTGGAGGAGGCGCTTCAACCTGCCCCCCCCCCCGATTTGGAGGTGCGGATCCCTAGTCCTCAAGAGCGGGTGCAAAACCCTCCGCGCGGTTGGATGACCCTTTGTGAATTGTCTCTTCGGAGTGGCTTTCGCCTTCCGGCTTTGCGAGGAAGTGGCTGAGATTTTGAAGTTCCGCGGCATTCCTGCGTTGCAGTTTATCCCTCTTGGGATGACGCGGATCATGGGGTTGATCGCATTCTTTCGCGAGCGCAGATCGAGGTTTTCCTTGGATATTTTCAAGGATTTGTGTGAGGCGTGCTCCGACGGCGGGGGCCGCGTTGACGTCTTCAGCAACAAGCGGTGGCTGGAGTTTGATACCCGGGCGGATCGTCACCACGGGAATACCTTGTTTGGATATGTCAGGAACCCAGGTGGATTACCAGAGGTGTGGAACACGCTTCCGGACAGTTGTCAGCGTTCTAGAGGACATGAGCGGGAGTTTATTCCCGTCCTTGGTTTTGTAGATCCCCGGGAGCTAGGGAACATCTTGTACAGCATCTCTACTTTCGTTGACGAGAAGCGCCTGTTGTTTTGCTGGCATTCTGTTGATTCGGGACGTGTTGTCGCCATTCCTTTTTCTCGTGACAGGAAGAGGAAGCTTGTGTTTAGACGTTGTGGAACTGAGGAGGCGGGTCCTAGCCTTCTGCCGCGACAGAATGTGCTCTTAGAGGAGGATGCCCCTTGCGGCTCTAGAGTGGGAGGCGAGTCAGATGATGCGGATCTTGAGGTCCTGGGCTCCTCTGCCCCCTAGGCTTCCCCAGCGTGGGTTGCAGTGCGGTAGGTGGCGAAAGGAAAGAGGGTCTCTTCTTCCTTGGAGGTGATGAACCAAGCGGTACGTATGATCTCAACTTTTGAGTAGTGGCTTTTGAGGAAAGCTCTTCTGACTTGTCCTTTTTCTTTTGCAGATGGAGACTCAGGAGAACATCGTGCTTACATGGAATGATCACTACGTGAGCCTAAAGGACAGGTTTATGGCCCTTCAGGGCGAGCTCCGGGAGGTGGAGAGTGCCCTTTCGGACTGTTGGGTCTTGTGTCCACAATGACCTTAATTTGAAGAAGTCCTCCTAAAACTAAGGTGAATTGCAGTTGTATTTGATTTTGTGTTTGAGTTATGTATGCAGGATTTTATTGCCAAGTGTAGACCAATGTCAGTCTATAAAGAGTCACCAAACACCTTACCATACAATGTAATCCCTCATTGTATGATCTAAGGTGTTGGCTCATGTATAGCCTCTCTATTGGGATACACTTCATCAACATACATTTGGACCAATGGACTATGGAGCATTGAAGTCTATCTCAGAGAATGAAGAAATCAGCCAAGAGAAGAAAGCAGATTTCTGGTCGACTATCGTCGAGCTCCGGTCGACTATAGTCGAGCTCAAGCTGTGTCAGATCGTCGAGCTCAATCTCTGCCAGATCGTCGAGCTCATTGGCTGCTGTTGATAGTCGAGCTTAGGTCAACGTTTTCTGCCTTCAGTTATTTTCTTAGCCGCTGAGCTCAGAGATATTGTAATTGGTCTGTGACAGAAAATGTCGACCGGAGTTCGACTATCATCGATCTGAGCTCAGCGGCTAAGAAAATAACTGAAGGTAGAAAACGTTGACCTAAGCTCGACTATCAGCAGCAGCCAATGAGCTCGACGATCTGGCAGAGATTGAGCTCGATGATCTGACACAGCTTGAGCTCGACTATAGTCGACCGGAGCTCGATGATAGTCGACCAGAAATCTGCTTTCTTCTCTTGGCTGATTTCTTCATTCTCTGAGATAGACTTCAATGCTCCATAGTCCATTGGTCCAAATGTATGTTGATGAAGTGTATCCCAATAGAGAGGCTATACATGAGCCAACACCTTGGATCATACAATGAGGGATTACATTGTATGGTCTTGTGTTTGGTGACTCATTATAGACTGACATTGGTCTACACTTGGCAATAAAATCCTGCATACATAACTCAAACACAAAATCAAATACAACTGCAATTCACCTTAGTTTTTAGGAGGACTTCTTCAAATTAAGGTCATTGTGGACACAAGACCCAACAATCTCCCGCTATTTGAAGAAGTCAGAACACCATCTACTAAGTTGAATTGTTAGAGATATTAAAACAAAATGACTTGAAAGTGGATGCAATGTCTTATATTTCTTTACTGTAAATGTCCAACAATCTCTTCACTAGAATTTCTTTGCATTTCTCCCCCTTTCTGAAATCTTCATTTGGATTTGCAAATTTTCTCTTCCTTTGGATTTGCAATTTTCTCTTCCTTTTTCATCTCTACATTTTATTTCCTTTTGCTCTCCCTTTTTCTCTCCCCCTTTCTGACATCTTTAAATAGGGGACACTAGAAACTCCCCCTTAACCAATGCATATGGAATTTTTCTTCAATTTCTAAACACATCATGCTTTTCAACAGAGGTACTTTAATCTTCTAGTTCCAAGAATTTTTCTGGAACTTCTTCTTGTCCAATTGCCAGATAAGAATTTTGTTGGCCCATGGACATACCTGCATCAACAAGATTAGAATCCCTTAGGAACCCAAACAAGATTGGGTCCTAGGTATCTTGTTAGTATCCTCCCCCTATGAGAGTTAACATTATGAGTGGTCTTTCTCACATTATCAACTTGAGGATTTAAAACATATCTGGGATTAAACCAGCAATCTATGGCGAAGTGACCAACCTTGCCACAACACCAACAGTTAAACCTGTTGTACCTTCTCTTGTTCTCTTGCTGTACCTTATGAATGGGGGGTCTAGCAATAGCAACTGACTTGGAGGAGGAAGCCTCATGATTACAACAAGTACATGGCTTCCTTGTCTCCTTGGCCTTTGTTACACCAGTTTTAGCTTTTGGTGTATTCTTCTCATTTGGCCCATGAGTGTACGAACCACAATTCAGTGAGGCAACAATTTGGCTTGGGATAGCCTTACCTTTACCTTTGGCTGATTTATGTCCTATACTGCTATTTTTTCCAAAGGAGGTTTCTCCATTAGTGATTGGAAGCACAGTTGTAGGCATGGTGAGGGTTTCAACCAGCTTTCGTTTGATGACTAACTTTGCTTCCTGTTCATCTAGGAGAAAATCTTTATGATTTACTAATTCAGTAAAGTCTTTGATTTCCTCCTTCAAAGATTGAACTTCATCTCTGAGAGGGATCAAATGTTCAATCTCCTCCCTCAGATTTGATTCCACCTCTTTGAGGGATGCAATCACTTTTGATTGCGATTTGACTGCCTTCCGGCACTTGTCAAATGCAGTCAATAAGACTTGATACTGATTTACCAATTCAGAATCATTCTCCCCAGAAGAATAGCCATCATGGCCATTTGAGTCAGCATCTGAGGCAGAAAGAGGTGTGTGAGAATTTACCTTCCCGGTATACGAGGAGTTACCATTGTCTTTGTCCTCTTGGTCAGAAAAAGCCATAAGCCCGAAGTAGGCTTATTCATCCTCACTTGACTCAGATGAGTCAGAGTCACTGAGGGTCTTTGGCTTCTTGGCAATGAAGCTTCTTTCTTTCTTCCTTCTCCCTTGAAGGGAGTTCTTTTCTATGCCTCTTCCTTCTTTCTTCTTCAGAGGGCACTCAGTGCTTATATGCCCTGGCTTACTACAGGAATAACAAACAATGTTAGATGAAACATGTCTGTTTGGTTTAGATTTATACCTGTCATGTCTGCTGTGACGATCACCATCAGGACGTGATCTTCTGGACGAGAAATCATTTTCTCTCATTTGTTTCTTATTGCTAAGAAACTTCTTGAATTGTCGGGAGAGAAGATGAAACTCTTCATCTGATGAATCTGAGCCTGAGGTGCTTGGCTCGGACTCTTCTTCTTCATAGTCTCCTTGAGTGGAAGCAGCTTTGGCCTTTCTTGAGCTGTTTGCCCTTAGTGCAACTAGCTTATCTTGGAATGAGGAGCTGTTGCCCTCTTCTTCAGCTTTTCTATTATTGATTTGAAGCTCATATGACATAAGCTTTCTGAAGAGGTTTTGAGGGTCAATTTCTGCTAATCTTCCAAACTCTCTGATGGCACATATCTTGTTGTCCCAATCCTTTGTCAAGGATCTTAGGAACTTGTCGTTTAGTTCACCATCTGTGAATACTCTGCCGTAGTTCCTCAACCCATTGACAATCTTGAAGAAATTTTCATATGTGTCAGCAATAGCTTCCTTTGGTCCTTGCTTGAAGGTTTCATACTTCTGATTTAGAAGAGATCTTCTATCATCCCTAACTTCTTTTGTACCTTCCATCAAGACAATTAGAGATCTCCACATCTCCTTGGCAGATTGGCAGTGAATGAGGTTCTGCAACATAGAATCATTGACTGCACTTGCAATGATGTTCTTAGCTTTCTTGTCTAAGGAGACAAGTGCAATCTCATCCTTGTTGAGATCCATCAACTTCTTTGGCACTTTCTTTGTAGGATCACTAGTGGAGGCAATCATAGGGATATGAGGACCATCCTCCACTATCATGAATAACCGTGGGTCAACAGCTTCCATGTAAAGTTTTAGTCTCTCTTTCCACATGGGAAAGTTTGCCTTATTGTACATAGGAAGCTTAGAAAATTCCCTGGCTCTGTCCATGCTTGATACTTCTCTAAAGACAACTCGGGTAGGACCGGATCAAGGTGTTAACCTTTTAACGATCAACCTCCCTCTGATACCAATTGTTGGGAACCTAGAGTTATCAACCTAAATAACCTAGAGGGGGGTGAATAGGTGAGGTGCGTGTCAAATGCGGAATAAAAAAAATTCACACAGCACAGATAAGTAATCAAGCAATCACACAGACGACAAGAGATTTGTAGTGGTTCCCCAATCTTGGGTACGTCCACTTTCCTCACCGATCTAGCAAATCACTAGACTCGGCTACTCCACTATCTCGGATTGAAAACCAAACCTACACCTCGGAACCACGTTCCTACAAAACTCGATCCAAACGGATCTACACTCGGAAGAAAATCTTCCTACAAAACTCGATCCAAACCGGATCTACAGAACTCAGAGAAAACCTCCTACAGAACTCGGAGTCAAGACTCCTACAAGAATAAAGGGTTGTATACAGAAATATACAAACAGAACCGATCAGATCTGAATCTTCAAATCTTTATTCCTTCTTCAGCTTTTAGAGATCGGTGGAAATAAATTGAGGAAGATAGAGGCGAAAAACCTTGGATCTGGAAACCTGGAATCAGCGTGATCAAGCACGGGATCTATCGATTGAGAAAAGCTTGATCTTCTGAAACTTCTTGTCTGAATAGCTGTATTGGAGAAGACCGGCGACGAAGAAGATGAACAGTGTTTTGTCGGCATGAACTTTGTCGGCTTCCCGATGTCGGCGATAAAATAGATTCAGAAAACTTATTTTTCTTCTTAGGGTTTGTCGACTTGATAAGACCTATTTATAGGACTTCTGCAACGGTCATAATAATTAACCTTGTACACGTGGACCAATCATATAAGATGATTTGAAATAACCCGCAATGTCTGAACTTAGAAAAAAAATTCTTTCTGAATATTGACATACACGAGTATATCATTGTACTACTCGAGTATCAGGAGAGCGAGACATACTCGAGTAAGCACGAGATACACGAGTCCAGGACATAAAATAATCTGAAGCGAACTACTCGAGTATATAAGTGAGCTACTCGAGTATAAGCTGATTTACTCGAGTGAATAAGGAATTACTCGAGTAAAGGTCACTTACTCGAGTATATAATGAGGTACTCGAGTATAAGGACTTTAGAAGAATAACCAAGAAAATAGAAGATTAAAGTACCTCTGTTGAAAAGCATGATGTGTTTAGAAATTGAAGAAGAATTCCATATGCATTGGTTAAGGGGGAGTTTCTAGTGTCCCCTATTTAAAGATGTAAGAAAGGGGGAGAGAAAAAGGGAGAGCAAAAGGAAATGAAATGTAGAGATGAAAAAGGAAAAGAAACTTTGAATTTGCAATTTTCTCTTCCTTTTTCATCTCTACATTTCATTTCCTTTTGCTCTCCCTTTTTCTCTCCCCCTTTCCTTGTTGTGGTCAATTGTTGTCTTAGCCAAGCACCAACTGCGAGGGGCAGGCTCTGAGCGGTGGAAGAGTGTTTGCTCTGGATGGGGGTGAAGAGTTATGGGAGTTCCGGCCTATTACTGGCGGGAGGCCATGTTCGTTCGAACCCGTGCGAGTTGTGGTGAACCCGGTCGGAAATGGGGGGCGTGGCCCCGAAGACCCTGACGACGACGCAACTTGCTACGAGGAGAAGGGTGTCCCCTTGTGCCAGCGTAGAGAAGTCGAGACCATCGCGCTGCTGGCTGCGCATGACTGAGGGAGCTGGCTCCCGACGACGTCGCGACCTGCTTCGTAGGAGAAGGGCGAGCCTTGCCACCATGAGAGCGAGGTCGAAGCCGCCGTGCTATAGTTTGCGGGGGACTCAACGTTTGGTCCCTTTGGCGACTCTGCAACCTATTGTTAGGCCGAGGATATCGAGTTGTTGGCAGCGCACAACTGGGGGAGCTGGACCCCGGCGATGTCGCAAACCGATGGGCGGACGAAGGGTGTACCCCTGAGCCGCGGCAGAGAGAGTGAAGCCATCGCGCCACAGTATGGCTGTGGTTGGTTAGCTGTGGATTCAACGGGGCCAGAACCCGATTTAGTTGCGATTATAGCTTAGTTAGGCACTAGTCGCGAGGGGGGCAGGCTCTGCAAGGGTGGGGCGTCGAGCTTCGGATGCAGGTGAAGAGTCATAATCCTCGGCCTATTGTGTAACGTCCCAATTCGCGCTAGGCCCCTCGCACGAGTTTTGAGTCAAGAGACTTGACTCGGGCTCGGGGCGCACTGGCAAAAGGTGTCAAGTGTGTTGATCAGAGTGATGGGTTGAATGATATCCGATGAAATCGACGAGAATGGAAGCTATACTCGCCGATTTGACGGGTATCGGTGGTCGATACCCGTCGGATTCAGAGCTGCAGATGGAGAATTAGGGTAAGGGAAAATCGACGAGAATGGAAGTGGATGCACGCCGATCGACGGGTATCGGGAATGATACTCACCGATCAACGGGTATCGGGAATGATACTCGCCGATTCGACGGGTATCGGTGGTCGATACCCGCCGGATTCAGAGCTGCAGATTGAGAATTAGGTTAAGGGAAAATCGACGAGAATGGAAGTTGATGAACGCCGATCGACGGGTATCGGGAATGATACTCACCGATCGACGGGTATCGGGAATGATACTCGCCGATTCGACGGGTATCGATGGTCGATACCCGCCAGATTCAGAGCTGCAGATTGAGAATTAAGTTAAGTGAAAATCGACGAGAATGGAAGTTGATACACACCGAATTCGACGGGAATCGGTAGCTATGCATGCCGATCGACGGGTATCAGGATGATACCCGCTGATTTTTCCTTGGACAGTTTTTCTAGTTTCCGCTGTTCTATACGTGCGGACTGAACCAGATCGGGCTGGCTGTGGCTTGGCTGCCTTGGACCGGGTCACTTCAATATGACCCATTAGGGGCGGTCCAATGGGGCGTTGACACGTGGCAGAAGGGATTTAACCTAATACATCGGTTTATAAGAGAAGATAAAGCCGAACCCTAGCCATCTTTGCCGATCGATCTTGCCGTCATCGCGGACCTTGCGAAACCGACGGAGCCGAGGGAAGCCGTCAGAAGCTCCTGGAGGCGGCCCTCTCTCCCTCTCTCTCTTTCCTTTGCCGTGAAGAATAACAGAATCTGATGTCGCGGAGGAGGATGACTCGATCCATGGCCGGAAATGGTGGTACCGCTGGAAATGAGGTGAGCTTCCTCCCCCCTCCCTTGGTTCTAGATCTGTTGTTATATTCTAGGAGAGATATCGACTCCATAGAGTCTTGATGGCGAGGAGATGATTTCCTAGGGAAAGCCATGCCTAGATTTGTTAATCTAGGTTTAGGTGTCTTCATCCTCCTCATCATTCAAAGCGAAGATGAGAGAGGGATTCGTGGAGAAATATGGCTTCGTGAGGGTGAATAAGGGTGGACGAATTTCTGTAGGAGCTTTTGGGAGATCGGTGCAAGGAGGAAGATGAACGGATGCCGTTAATCTCGCCTTAAGATGCATGCAGAAATCTGATTTCTGCACGCAGCGATCTTCGTTGCCAATTTCGGGGGTGTTCTGGCCATATCTGGGCTTTTGACTAAACACAAAAGTTGTATCCCTTGAAATTATCTTTCCAACGAGTGGTTACACGCACTCGCCGGATTTCTGTAGCCTCGGGAATCCTTGGTCGAAGCTACTGACCAGATTAAGGCTGCACCTAAATTCTGGGCTGTGTAATGTGGAGTGCGATTTGGTGGAATTTAATGTTGCGATCCAAATCGAGGCTTGGGTGAACTCTTTGACATAATCATCATAGTGATATTATAAGTTGAGGTTATAAATCTGAATTCGTATAACGAGTTATGGACAAGCATAATTGAAGGAAAGAGCCTGATATAAATGGGTAGATATAAATTGGTAGATGTATAAATAATTTAACTATGGCCATGATGTATGTTGAATGGATAGAAGGGAATTGGTAATCCAATGCTTAGAGTGTCGTCTACCTACGGGTAGCATTGTGGAAGTAACAAGTGTGGTGTTGACCGTCACTAGTTGGAATGAGGTTGAGATGAGTAAATGTTGACGGTTGGGCTTGGTCCTCGGTGTTCACGTCCCGAGGCTCCTTCCATGCCACAATATTGTGGAATTGCATGTGGTGTGAGTCGACACGTGGTGTCGTAATCCCGGGTTAAGGATAGTGTGGCAGGTCTACGGGCTCGCCAATCGTCACATTGATGGGAGTTGACAGTTAGACCTTGGACGGTTGGGCTTGGTCCTCGGTGTCCACGTCCCGGGGCTCCTTCCGTGCCAAGTGAACGGTTGGGCTTGGTCCTCGTGCTCACTTCCGAGGCTCCTTCCGTGTCACACATAGGCCAGTTCGGGGCTAGGATCTTGGTGCACATTTACCCAAGAGAACCCGCTGAGCCATAGTACGCATGTGAGCTCCGTTGTTGTGTTCTTAGTGTTGAGGCGTACGGAGGCCTAGGCCAGGTAGTGTGGAGACCAGCCTAGTAGTGGAGATGCCCGCTCTACTATCACCGTTTGGCCACGACGGTTGACGCCTGAGAGGTTAGCTACCTGCTCGAATAGTGGGAACTATAAGTCTGTGTCGACATAGCAATTGCATGTGCTTGATCATGGGTGTGTCATTGCATTGCATACATAGCATCGCACCTCATTACATACACAAGACCCTCATCGTATAAGTTTGTATGGGCACTCCTATACGATGAGTTACTTACTGCTGAACGACCCTCAACTTATATGCTTGTATGGGCATCCATATAAGTTGAGTTACTTACTGTTATAACATTATACTCTCTTGCTGCTGTAGATGGTAGAATTATAGAATAAGAGGCTGTTCTTTTATACACTACTTTTATTGCTACCTATGACTTGTATACTTACTTCACTTGCTTGTACTACTGTTTTATATATTGTACCTGTTCCTTTCTCCGCCCGGTGCCGAGGAGTCGCCGGGGGAGCGGATGTGAAGCCACTTAGTCTTTATGACTAACGGTTGATACGTCTTCCCTTTTTAGGAGGAAACCCCACAGGTGGAGCAGCAGGCCATGCAGCTGGACAGCCAAGCCAGGACGACAGGGACTGAGGGGACGGTACAGTCGCTACCGTCGGTTACAGATGTGAGTGAGAGAGATTTTGTTGTAGCCCTTCGGGGCAATTTTACTTACATACTCTGATTATGTAGAAGCTTGTTTAGCTTCTCTTTTGTTGTACTTTTGGACTCATGCTTAGTGTGGATTGACTTCTTTATATTATTATGGTTGGGTTGGCATTTACGTGTTGATATTGGTTGTAGCCGGCAGGATAGGAGTCTTGTGGTACAGGCTGACCTGAGTGTTAGTGTTACCGCAAGGCGGCTGTTCTGGGCATAAGACACCTCTCGTGCCGTGTTCTGTGTTCCGGGATGGGGTCTTACAAATGGTATCAGCTTGCTACGATCCTCCCAGGAGAAAGTCATCTAACAATGGTGCCACCCCCGTTTGATTAGTCAGTTTGGGGACAAAATGACTTAGCGGAAGCAGTGGTGTGCCCATATGTAATTCACACTAAGTTTGTCCATCTTTAACCTTAGATTAGCCAACCTAACCTTAGGTTTGTATCCTATGTGTAGATCCCAGTACATGCTGAGCTAGTGAGGGGCACCCCCGCCTCGTCCGTGCCTACACAATTCCAACAATCAGAGCTGGGGCAGACACTCACAGCTATTTTGGACGCCTTTAGGTCCCAATCTCAGCAGGCACCTATACAACAACAGGGTCCAGGATCTAGTTGGTTAAGCATTTTCCGAGCTCTCTCCCATCCCGCTTATATTGGTACAGAGTCAGCGGTGCGTACGGAAGAGTGGCTCGACACTATACAAGAATTGTTGGCAGGAATAAGATGTCCAAACAACATGGCGGTGACCCTTGTGGTGACATTCTTAGAGATGCACGCCAAAAGGTGGTGGAAGTCCTTCATGGGCTCCACTTTTCGTGGAAGAGTGTACACGTACATTAGTTGGAGCGAATTCTCTAAAGCCTTCTTAGAGCATTTCATCCCCTCAGCTGCTCGGGATGGTCTTGAAGAGAGATTTTTGAAACTAAAGCAAGGGTCCATGTCGGTGACAGAGTACCAATGGGAGTTTAAGCACTTGGCTAGATTCACTGACTCCTATGAGTTGGATGATAGAGGGTGCGCCAAACGATTCTACAAAGGCTTGCGAGATCCCCTAAGGCAAGCCCTTTTGTTTATAGTGGACTCTAGTCTGGCGAAGATTATCGATATGGCGAAGAGATTGGAAGCGGACCACTTGGAAAGTGGTAAGAGGCCAGCGGAGGGCGTGATGGAAGCCGGCCCCAGCAACAGGAGGAGATTTGACAATAGAAGAGGAAGAGGATATCGGAGGGGTGGTGGGCGTTTCCCCCAGAACTTTAGAGAGGAGCGCCCGGTTCCGCAACCACCAGCATTACCTCCACCTCAACAAGTTCAGCAACACGGCGGAAGGCAGGAGCGGGTGTGCTTTGAATGCAACCAACCGGGCCACATTCAACGCTACTGTCCGCAACTGTTTGGAGATGCGCCTTTTGTTTTCCCTCCAGCAGCCCCTCGGGAGCGAGGGTACGTGCGTGCTCGAGGACGTGGACCACGAGGAAGAAACCCCGGACCCGCTCGGGATCAAATGTATGCCTTGGACATGACTCAAGAGCGGAATCCTCAGGAGATGATTGCAGGTACGACTTGAATTAGCCATTTTGCTTCCATCAACATCCTCTAGTGACTTAAAATATACTAGACGTCTAGCTTGAGTATTATTAATGACACTTAGGCACCGTGATGGTCGGCGGGAAACCGGCTCATACGTTATTTGACACCGGTTCCTCACATTCTTTCGTGTCCGAAGACTTCATCAAGGACATAAACGGAGTGCAATATTTCACTGGTATTGCTCGAAGAGTACGCCTCCCAGACGGATCTAAGTTGACGGCAACCGTGAAGTGTGAGTTGGAGATAACCATTGGGGGAAAGACCTTTGATACCCCTGCCACAATTTTGAGAATACCAGAATTCGACCTCATTCTGGGCATGGCGTGGCTGGATTGCCACCATGCAAGAATCGACTGTGCGGAGAAGCAAATCTATTTGAGACATGGAGACACTAATGTAATCTTCCAAGGTATAAATTTCGCACCACGATTATTGTTATCCTCAATCCAGACCTTGAAAGCTCATATGAGAGGGGATGAAGTCTACATGATATGTTTCGAACTAAAGGAGGTGAGGGTAGATGTGAAGGATGTGCGGGTAGCACGAGATTTCCCTGAGGTATTTCCTGAGAAATTACCAGGGTTACCCCCGCATAGAGAAGTGGATTTTAAGATTAAGCTTGTATCAGGAGCTAAGCCTGTTTTCAGGACCCCTTATCGAATGGCCCCAAAAGAACTCGCAGAGTTTAGAGTTCAACTGCAGGAGTTGGTAGAATCAGGGTTTGTTCGCCCCAGTTCATCACCTTGGGGAGCCCCTATTCTATTTGTTAAGAAGAAAGATGGAACCCTGCGTTTGTGTATAGACTATCGGGAGCTCAACCGACTGACGGTACGGAACACCTATCCGTTACCTCGGATCGATGAGTTGCTCGATCAACTGGTGGGAGCGCATTGGTTCTCCAAGCTGGATTTGCGCTCGGGGTATTATCAATTGAGAATACAAGAGGATTATATGCAGAAAACGGCTTTCAGCTCAAGGTACGACTTATATGAGTTTACGGTGATGCCGTTTGGGCTCACAAATGCCCCATCAGCTTTCATGAGCTTGATGAATAAAGTGTTTGAGGCCTATCTAGATGTCTTCGTCATTGTGTTTATTGACGACATCTTAGTCTACTCTAAGACGGAGGAAGAGCATGCCGGGCATCTGGCTTTAGTTCTGGAGAAGCTAAAAGAGCACGCCCTATTCGCCAAGTTTAGCAAGTGTGAATTCTGGGTTAGTGAAGTGGCTTTCTTGGGTCACGTAATCAGTGGGGCTGGACTAGCTGTGGATCCGGCCAAGGTGCGTGCCGTGAAGGAGTGGTCGCCCTTGAAGTTGGCGGCCGATGTCAGGAGTTTTCTTGGACTTGTCGGATACTACCGCAAGTTCATAAAAGGATTCTCCAAGATTGCCCTCCCGCTTACTTCTTTGATAAAGAAAGGAGTGCCATTTGAGTGGACACCCCAATGTGAAGCGGCATTCCAGGAATTGAAGGATAGACTTACCTCCGCCCCCATCCTTGTCCTGCTGTCTGGGAAGGAAGGATTTCAAGTTTACACGAACGCGTCTTATCAAGGGTTGGGAGCGGTGTTGATGCAGCACGGGCACGTGATTGCTTATGCTTCAAGACAATTGAAGAAGCATGAAATCAATTACCCGGTGCATGATTTGGAGCTAGGAGCAGTGATGTTCGCCTTGAAGGTATGGAGGCATTAATTGTATGGCGTCCACTGCGAAATCTTCTCGGACCATAAAAACTTGAAGTACGTTTATACCCAGAGTGATTTGAACCTAAGACAACGGCGGTGGTTAGAGTTTCTATGTGATTACGAGTTCACCTTGAACTACCACCCCGGAAAAGCAAACTCTGTAGCCGACGCATTGAGCAGGAAAGTACCCGGCTCGAGCCCAGAGTCTCGGTTGATGAGCATGGAGTTGGCGCGGATGATTTAAGAGATGGATATTATATTGGTATTTAAGGCTCCTTAGGTAGAATATACGGAGTACTTGTCCAGCATGAGCATAGTTTGTGATATCCGGGACCGGATCCGAGTGGAGCAAGGATTGGATGCGGCTCTGGCCCCGGCACTCAAGTTGATCGAAGACGGGGATACTGACGAGTACACACTAAAGGATGGCCTCGTTTACTTTCGCGGCCTGCTCTACATTCCCAAAGGCGGTAAAATCCGGGAGGATATCTTGAGAGAGGCACATTGCTCTCAATATTCAGTGCACCCGGGAATTTCAAAGATGTACGCCGGCTTACGGAAGACGATGTGTTGGCCAGAAATGAAGAATGATGTCTGATACTTTGCCACGAATTGTGAAGTCTGCCAAAGAGTGAAGGCGGAGTGCAGGAGTCCCGGTGTCCTGTTGCAGTCGTTGCCCATCCCCGAGTGGAAGTTTGAGGGTATTTCCATGGACTTCGTACATGGGCTACCTCGCTCCCGCTCAGGAAATGATTCAGTATGGGTGATCGTTGATCGCCTGACGAAAGTTGCCCGGTTCATTCCTATGAAGAAGGAGGCTCATGTGGATGTCTTAGTACGCCTTTTCGTGGAGCAGTTTGTACGGTATCACGGCGTACCTAAGACGATAGTTTCGGACCGTGATGGTTGCTTTACCTCCAAGGAGTGGAAGGCGGTACAGGCGTATTTGGGCTCGCGCCTTACCTTCAGCACCGCATTTCATCCTCAGACGGACGGGCAGTCTAAGCGGGCCATCCGAACATTGGAGGATCTGTTGAGGTTGTGTGTGAAAGATAGGGGAGAGCCGTGGGAAAGACTCTTGCCCTTAGTGGAATTCTCCTACAACAACAGCCATCAAGCTAGCATTGGCATGGCGCCCCATGAAGCCCTATATGGAAGGAGGTGTAGAACCCCCTTGTCTTGGGTGCAAGACGAAGACTCGAAGGCATTGCGAATTGAGTATATTGACGATACTGATGCGGTAGTCAGATTGATACGGAATCGCATGCTTGAGGCTCAGAGTCGGCACGCAAAGTATTATAACGCGAAACACCGGATGGTGGAATTTCAAGTGGGTGATAAAGTGTTCTTGAAAATCCGGCCGATGCATGGAGTGTCACGGGTGCGGGGAGTGAAGAAGCTCAGCCCGCGGTATGTTGGGCCCTATGTCATATTGGAAAGGATTAGCCCTTTGGCCTATCAGCTGGAGCTACCGCCCGAGCTAGAGAATCTTCACGATGTGTTTCATGTATCGTCGCTTCGGAAGGCGCTGTTGCGGCCTGAACAATACATCCCCACAACTGATGGTAAGGTGGCGTCTGACAGATCTGTGCGACTGGAGCCGGTACAGATCGTTGATAATGAGATAAGAACTCTTCGCCGTAAAAGTGTGCCTCTGGTAAAAGTGTTATGGTCTAATCATGGGAAGGAGGAATTCACATGGGAGCCGATGGATTTGATGCAAGGACGCTACCCGGAGTTGTTTGCTTCAGGTAGTTTTATTTAAAAGCATATGTTATTTTGTATGCTTTACTCCCCATAGCCTCAGCCTGATTTTGGGGACGAAATCTTTATTTTGTTTATAGGATTTGTAACGTCCCAATTCACGCTAGGCCCCTCCCTCGCACGAGTTTTGAGTCAAGAGACTTGACTCGGGCTCGGGGCACACTGGCAAAAGGTGTCAAGTGTGTTGATCAGAGTGATGGGTTGAGTGATATCCGATGAAATCGACGAGAATGGAAGCTATACTCGCCGATTCGACGGGTATCGGTGGTCGATACCTGTCGGATTCAAAGCTGCAGATGGAGAATTAAGTTAAGGGAAAATCGACGAGAATGGAAGTGGATGCACGCCGATCGACGGGTATCGGGAATGATACTCGCCGATCGACGGGTATCGGGAATGATACTCGCCGATTCGACGGGTATCGGTGGTCGATACCCGCCGGATTCAGAGCTGCAGATTGAGAATTAGGTTAAGGGAAAATCGACGAGAATGGAAGTTGATGCACGCCGATCGACGGGTATCGGGAATGATACTCGCCGATCGACGGGTATCGGGAATGATACTCGCCGATTCGACGGGTATCGATGGTCGATACCCGCTGGATTCAGAGCTGTAGATTGAGAATTAAGTTAAGTGAAAATCGACGAGAATGGAAGTTGATACACGCCGAATTTGACGGGAATCGGTAGCTATGCACGCCGATCGACGGGTATCAGGATGATACCCGTCGATTTTTTCTTGGACAGTTTTTCTAGTTTCCGCTGTTCTATGCGTGTGGACTGAACCGGATCGGGCTGGCTGCGGCTTGGCTTCCTTGGACCGGGTCACTTCAATATGACCCATTAGGGGCGGTCCAATGGGGTGTTGACACGTGGCAGAAGGGATTTAACCTAATACATCGGTTTATAAGAGAAGATAAAGTCGAACCCTAGCCATCTTTGCCGATCGATCTTACCGTCATCGCGGACCTTGCGAAACCGACAAAGCTGAGGGAAGGCGTCGGAAGCTCCTGGAGGCGGCCCTCTCTCCCTCTCTCTCTTTCCTTTGTCGTGAAGAATAACAGCAACGGATGCCGCGGAGGAGTATGACTCGATCCATGGTCGGAAATGGTGGTACCGCTGGAAATGAGGTTAGCTTTCTCCCCTCTCCTTTGGTGCTAGATCTGTAGTTATATTCTAGGAGAGATATCTACTCCACAGAGTCTTGATGGTGAGGAGATGATTTCCTAGGGAAAGCCATGCCTAGATTTGTTAATCTAGGTTTAGGTGTCTTCATCCTCCTCATCATTCAAAGCGAAGATGAGAGAGGGATTCGTGGAGAAATATGGCTTCGTGAGGGTGAATAAGGGTGGACGAATTTCTGGAGGAGCTTTTGGGAGATCGGTGCAAGGAGGAAGATGAACGGATGCCGTTCATCTCGCTTTAAGATGCGTGCAGAAATCTGATTTCTGCACGCAGCGATCTTCGTGGCCAATTTCGGGGGTGTTCTGGCCAGATCTGGGCTTTTGACTAAACACGAAAGTTGTAGCCCTTGAAATTATCTTTCCAACGAGTGGTTACACGCACTCGCCGGATTTCTGTAGCCTTGGGAATCCTTGGTCGAAGCTGCTGACCGGATTAAGGCTGCACCTAAATTCTGGGCTGTGTAATGTGGAGTGTGATTTGGTGGAATTTAATATTGCGATCCAACTCGAGGCTTGGGTGAACTCTTTGGCATAATCATCATAGTGATATGATAAGTTGAGGTTATAAATCTGAATTCGTATAACGAGTTGTGGACAACCTTAATTGAAGGAAAGAGCCAGATATAAATGGGTAGATATAAATTGGTAGATGTATAAATGATTTAACTATGGCCATGATGTATGTTGAATGGATAGAAGGGAATTGGTAATCCAATGCTTAGAGTGTCGTCTCCTTACGGGTAGCATTGTGGAAGTAACAAGTGCGGTGTTGACCGTCACTAGTTGGAATGAGGTTGAGATGAGTAAAGTTGGACGGTTGGGCTTGGTCCTCGGTGTTCACGTCCCGAGGCTCCTTCCATGCCACAATATTGCAGAATTGCATGTGGTGTGAGTCGACACGTGGTGTCGTAATCCCGGGTTAAGGATAGTGTGGCAGGTCTACGGGCTCGCCAATCGTCACACCGATGGGAGTTGACAGTTAGACATTGGACGGTTGGGCTTGGTCCTCGGTGTCCACGTCCCGAGGCTCCTTCCGTGCCAAGTGAACGGTTGGGCTTGGTCCTCGTGCTCACTTCCGAGGCTCCTTCCGTGTCACACATAGGCCAGTTCAGGGCTAGGATCTTGGTGCACATTTACCCAAGAGAACCCGCTGAGCCGTAGTACGCATGTGAGCTCCGCTGTTGTGTTCTTAGCGTTGAGGCGTACGGAGGCCTAGGCCAGGTAGTGTGGAGACCAGCCTAGTAGTGGAGATACCCGCTCTACTGTCACCGTTTGGCCACGACGGTTGACGCCTGAGAGGTTAGCTACCTGCTCGAATAGTGGGAACTATAAGTCTGTGTCAGCATAGCAATTGCATGTGCTTGATCATGGGTGTGTCATTGCATTGCATACATAGCATCGCACCTCATTACATACACAAGACCCTCATCGTATAATTTTGTATGGGCACTCCTATACGATGAGTTACTTACTGTTGAACGACCCTCAACTTATATGCTTGTATGGGCATCCATATAAGTTGAGTTACTTACTGTTATAACATTATACTCTCTTGCTGCTTTAGATGGTAGAATTGTAGAATAAGAGGCTGTTCATTTATACACTACTTTTATTGCTACCTATGACTTGTATACTTACTTCACCTGCTTGTACTACTGTTTTATATATTGTACATGTTCCTTTCTCCTCCCGGTGCCGAGGAGTCGCCGGGGGAGCGGATGTGAAGCCACTTAGTCTTTATGACTAACGGTTGCTACGTCTTCCCTTTTTAGGAGGAAACCCCGCAGGTGGAGCAGCATGCCATGTAGCTAGACAGCCAGGCCAGGACGACAGGGCCTGAGGGGACGGTACCGTCGCTACCGTCGGTTACAGATGTGAGTGAGA
Source organism: Platanthera zijinensis (assembly GCA_039513925.1). Taxonomy (NCBI): domain Eukaryota; kingdom Viridiplantae; phylum Streptophyta; class Magnoliopsida; order Asparagales; family Orchidaceae; genus Platanthera; species Platanthera zijinensis. Next base: position 14,787,866 of record CM077078.1, on the reverse strand, counting down.
GAGATTTTGTTGTAGCCCTTCGGGGCAATTCTACTTACATACTCTGATTATGTAGAAGCTTGTTTAGCTTCTCTTTTGCTGTACTTATGGACTCATGCTTAGTGTGGATTGACTTCTTTATATTATTATGGTTGGATTGGCATTTACGTGTTGATATTGGTTGTAGCCGGCAGGATAGGCGTCTTGTGGTACAGGCTGACCTGAGTGTTAGTATTACCGCAAGGCGGCTGTTCTGGGCATAAGACCCCTCTCGTGCCGTGTTCTGTGTTCTGGGAGGGGGGTCTTGTTGGGGTATCTAGTTCCTCATCCAGGAGAAACAGGAACAGGAGGAAGAATAAGGCTGCCAAGAAAGCCTCTGCTGATGAGAAAGGAAAGGCCCCACTCAGCCCTGTTGAGTTCAGAAAGCCTAGCTTTCCTTGTAACCAACATGACTTTGAGTCAACATATGGGCATCACTTCAGGCCCTCTGGTGCAAAGCCGAAGAGCCGATATGATGGGTGGACCTTTCCCCGTAACTTCAGTGAGAGTGTATTCAAGGCACCTTATGAGGAAATCCACTTGGGAAATTATGGTCAATTCTCTAGCGGCCATAATAGGAAGCAGGCACCTAAAGCCAAGCCTGTTACACTGAAAAGCCAAGAGGTGAAGAAGTCATGTGACTGTGGTCATCATGTTGCCTCCACTTCCTGGTCTTCGGCCCCAGCTGAACCCCACGTTTCATGGGTAAAGCAGGCGCCCAAGAGGAAGTATAACAGGTTTGACTGCTGGTGCTGTGGCAAAGTTGGTCACTTTGCCGTGGATTGTTGGTTTAATCCAAGGTATAACGGGACTCCTTATGTTAGCAATGCGAGGCCGACCACTCGTAGAGTTAACCAATCGAGGGGGAGTATGCTAACAAGGAATCTAGGACCCAAGTTCGATTGGGTTCCTAAGGCAAATTAATTATGTTTTGCAGGAATTTCCAAAGGCCAACAAAACTCCCATTTGGTATTTGGACAGTGGATGCTCCCGTCATATGACTGGGACAAGAAGCCTGCTGTGGGAGAACTCTCCAGTCGAGAATGGACCCAAAGTCATCTTTGGGGGATCAGATCGGGGAGTCACCAGAGGTTACGGTACGATTTCCAACGGTATACTCTCTATCACTAACGTAGCTTATGTTGAAGGGTTAAATCATAACCTGATCAGCGTAAGCCAGTTATGTGATAAAGGGTATGACGTTAAGTTCTGCAAGGATAAATGCCTGATAATATCATGTGACTCTTCGGAGACCGTATTAACAGGCATTAGGAGCAGAAATATTTTCTGTTTAGACTTTCTTAGTTTAGATTCTTCTACCCCAGTATGCCTCGTTGCTAAAGGCAGTGCATCTCTTTGTGAACAATGGCACAAGAGATTGACACACATTAATTACAAGACAATTAATATGCTGTTTTCCAAAGACTTAGTAAGGGATGCTCCCTCTATTAAGTGCATGGAGATTTCTTGAATGGAGATTTGAAAGAGGAAGTATACGTTGCTCAACCTCCAGGTTTTGTCAATCCTACTTATCCTAATCATGTATATTTTCTTAATAAAGCGCTATATGGCCTAAAACAAGCTCCTCGAGCTTGGTATGAGACATTGTCTAGTTTTCTTCTTGAGAACAAGTTCTCTAGAGGAAAAATAGATAAGACATTGTTTCTCAGGGAAGTCAAAGGCAAGATTTTGCTGGTGCAAATCTATGTTGATGACATTATATTCGGCTCAACGGACAACAATCTTTGCTAAAAGTTTTCCAAACTTATGCAAGGAAAGTTTGAAATGAGCAGTATGGGAGAGCTGAAGTATTTCTTGGGACTTCAAGTGAAACAGTCCGAGGAAGGAATCTTCATTTCTCAGACGAAGTTCACAAATGAACTCCTCAAGAAATTCGGAATGGAGAATGCAACCTCTATGAGGACTCCAATGGGATCCACTATGTCTCTGGATAAGGATGAGAAAGGTAAACCTTTCGATGAAACCAAATACAGAAGCATCATTGGATCCCTGCTCTACCTTACTGCCAGTAGACCGGATATCATGTTCTCCACATGTGTTTGTGCCAGATATTAGGTGAACACTAAGGAATCTCATTATGTCGCTGCAAAGCGAATTCTTAGATACCTTAAAGGTACTCCCAATCTTGGCTTGTGGTACCCGAGAAACAATGATGTCGAGCTAATAGGTTTTTCAGATGCTGATTTTGCAGGGAGTAGGGATGACAGGAAAAGCACCTCCGGGACGTGCCAATTCCTCAGAAGAAGGCTTATCTCCTGGAACAGCAAGAAGCAAAATTGTGTCGCAACCTCCACAGCAGAGTCTGAGTACATCTCGGCAGAAAGCTGTTGCGCACAACTCCTATGGATACGGAACCAGCTAGCAGACTATGATCTCCAGTTCAAGGAAGTACCAATGTACTGCGACTCCTCAAGTGCAATTGCTATCGCAAACAATCCAGTATCGCATAGCAGAACGAAGCATATTGAAGTGCGCTACCACTTCATTCGGGAGCACGTGGAGAACAAGGACATCTCTCTCTGCTATGTCCCCACGGACAAGCAGATTGCAGATATTTTCACAAAGCCCCTAGACGAGGCCAAGTTCAGTCTCTTCAAAACTGAATTGGGGATGCTCAACTATGAGGAATGAAGACTCCAGACGCTCCTGGCTCGTGCATCTAGGGGGAGCATATGCCAGAAACTCAAGTGAAAACATAAGTGCACGAACTGAGGGGGAGCATGGTGTCAGGTGCACCAGACCCAGATTTGCAGAAGCCGAAAAGGGGGAGATTACCCTCTCGGCTAAGGCTAAGGTAGCTCAATGTTCTAGTTTGCTCTCAAGTAACTGGTAATGCATATCTCTATCACCTCACTTGTAAGTTTCGGTTTTTCATTCCTATATGCTCTATTCACCTTAGCTTGTAGGGTTTAGGCTTCTTCAAATAGGGGGAGATTGTTGGGTATTTCATCCTCAATGTACCTGATTTGAAGAAGCCCCTGTGCAAGCCAAGGTAAATAGACAATGTATTTGATGAAATATTTTCTAGTTGTGCTTGCAGTTATTCCACGCTAAGTACACACCAATGTCAGGATGCAGTGGGTCAATATACACGGGTCTGTGCAACGTAATCCCTCGTTGAGCAGATCAGTGTGTTGGCCTACGTGTACTCTCTCTATTGGGGTGTACTTAATTTCAAGTACAGGGCTATGATAAAGCAAGAGCAGACAAGGAGCAAGGATGGGCCAAAGACCTGCTCACGGGTGGAAAGACGAGAATTCGTCTAAGTATAATTCGTCGAGAATCACGAAGTGATTCTCGCCGATTCGTCGAGAATCACTTGGTGATTCTCGACGAGTCGACGAGAATCACTAGTTAATTCTTGCCGGGTTGGGCCGGCTGTCGCAACGCAGTCAGAAAAATAATCTAAGGCAGAATCGTCGAGAATCACCAAGTGATTCTCGCCGATTCGTCGAGAATGACTTTGCATTCTCGACGAGTCGGCGAGAATCCAAGGTGATTCCCACCGATTCTCCCCGGCCTCTATAACCTGTACAGCCAGAATTCTCTAAGTAGAATTCGGCAAGAATCGTAAGTGATTCTCGCCGATTCGTCGAGAATCACTCACGATTCTCGCCGAATTTGACTTAGGCATTTTTCCAAGTCTGTCTGGACCGGTCCACGTTATCTGCGGGATTTTGAACCGGACTTCGGTCTTTCTGCTGGTGGGGCCCACAACGGTCATCTCTTGACCTAGTGTATAAATACTCTGGTATTTGTGTATAGTAAATACACAGAAGATATACGAAAGAAAGCGGCCGACGAAACCCTAATCTCGCGATCTTGCTCCGCCTTCGTCGCCGCAGCCGATCACCGAAGCCGATCTCGGTCTCCTCCAGATCCTCGGTGATAGAAGCCAAGTCCCGCACAGCGTCTCACGTGTCTATCCAGAGATCCTTTGTCTCTTGATTTGAGATAGGGAAATTTTCCCCGTCCGAATTGATCGAGACGATCGATCCTCGTGTGATCGTTGGTAGACCTTGCCGACTTCGCTAAGAAGATTGGATCTCCAGTGCTTTGCTGCTGTGTTCAGTTGCCGCCGCCAACACCGAGAGCCTTGCCGCCGCTTGACGCCGCCGCCGTTCTCGGGGAGATCCTCTCCAAGTGAGATCTAGGGTTGTGGACTCTTCGTTGACTTCAAGAACACGTCGTCGAACGAAGAGGGACACCCTATTCTCCTTACGTTGTTTGTATTTCTTACAAGCTATTTTCATTTTCTCTTTCATTGTAAAGGACCGATTGGTCTCTAGTTGTAGGGTTGGGTGCAACCCGTGTTGTGGGAGTGTTGACTCCTATGTGTGGAAGGGTTCCTTCCGTTAGTGCAAGGATTGGATTTCAATCCTGTTGGTGAAGTGACCGAGTCGTCCCTGGTTGGGAGATAGGTCGAAGGGGGAAAGTGGATGTACCCAAATCGGGGAACCACTATAAATTGCTTGTGTATTTTTGTGCTGTCTTGTTTTGTTTTGCAGGTGAAACATTAATTCCGCAAATTCGCTGCTCATACACCTATCCCCCCCCCCATAGGTGTAAGTAGTTGACACTAGGTGGACTTTCAGGTCTTACATATTGTCGGCAAGAGGACATGCTCAATTCGAACCCCCGCGATCAGCTGATGGACCCTGAGGTTGTAATTACACCAATCGTGGGGGCTTTCCCAGGATGGCGGGGTGTCGAGCTTCAGATGCAGGTGAAGAGTCATAATCCTCGACCTATTGTCGGCAGGAGGACATGGTCGATTCGAACCCCCGCGAGCAGCTGATGGACCCTAGTATTTGCTGAGTGTAAAAGTAGCGAAAAAATGACTAGAAAACAAGCCAGAACTTTGAATAATTGAAAATTTTATTATTCAAAAAGATATCATTTAGAAAGGTATGACCTCCCTTTTATAGAATGGGGGAGAGGGGAGAGAGTACAAACTAACAATGTGGAACTAAAAACAAGCCGCGCAGTTAGACAATGGGCTAACCGCTCGGCAATATAAGAGTAAGAGAGCGAGATGCTGTAGGAGACCGCTAGACCGCCCGGTCTCCAAGTCACCAGAGACAAGCCGCTAGACCGTCGGACTACAAACAACAACAGCCCGAATATCAAACCGCTGGAGAGTAACCACTAGACCGCGCGGTCTACAACTCGCCAGTCATAGACCGCCAAACCGCCCGGTCTCATACTTCAACACTCCCCCTCAAGCTGGAGCATAAATATCAATCATGCCTAGCATGTCACAAATGTGGAAGAAGGAAGTAGAAACCGGCTTGGTGAAGATATCTGCCAACTCTTTGTCGGAGGTGATGAACGGAGTGCAAATCTTTCTCTTCAAGACCTCTTCCCGGATGACATGGCAGTCGACTTCTATATGTTTCGTTCTCTCATGGAAGACCGGATTTTTGGATATGTATATAGCGACCTTGTTGTCACAGAACATAGGAAGAGGATAGTCGTAGACCTCTCCTAGGTCAAGCATGAGAGCCCGCAACCATTTTAGTTCACACGTGGTTGACGCCATACTCCGATATTCAGCTTATGCACTGGACCTTGAGACAACAGATTGCTTCTTGCTCTTCCAGCTCACAAGATTACCTCCAATAAATGTGCAAAAGCCAGATATAGATTTACGATCACCTTTATCATCCGCATAGCTTGAGTCTGAGTAGGCTTCAACTCTCAGATCACCATGCTTCTGAAAGAGTAGCCCTTTTCCCGGTGCTGCTTTGACATACTCTAATATCTTCAAGGCAGACTGAAGATGACATTCTTTGGGAGCTTGCATGAACTGACTAACCTTGCCTACAACATAGGCGATGGCAGGTCTGGTCACCATGAGATAAATGAGTTTGCCCACCAGACGTCTATACCTCGTGGCATCGGATATAAGAGGTGAGTCATCTATCCATGTTTTGTCTTCTCCAGTAGCCATGGGATACCGTGCTGGTTTGGCACCGGTCAATCCTGCCTCTCGTAGAAGATCAAGAGCATACTTCCGTTGGGAGAGAACCAGCGAGTCGGGCTTCCGAGAGATTTCTATCCCCAAAAAGTATTTTGGGCAGCCCATATCCTTCGTGACAAGTTATTGACGGAGGTGTTTCTTTGTCAAGTCCACCCCAGCCTGGTCATTGCCGGTAAGAAGAATATCATCTACATACACCGCCAAAACCACAAGGCCTGATGCGGTTTTGCGAATAAACAACGAGTGGTCAGCCGAACTTCTTGCAAAGCCGATGGCAGCCACAATGCCACTGAACTTGTCGAACCATGCCCGAGGGTTCTGTTTTAGGCCATAGATGGCCTTCTTCAACTGGCATACTCGTGTCTCCCCCTGAGCAACATACCCCGGAGGTTGCTCCATGTAAACGTCCTCGTGAAGATCCCCATAGAGAAAGGCATTTTTGACATCAAGCTGGGAAACAGCCCAATCCCGGTTGATGGCCACAGAGATAAGAACTCGCATGGTGCTGAGGCGAGAAACGGGGTAGAAGGTATCAAAGTAGTCAACCCCATAAGTCTGAGTAAAGCCTTTGGCCACCAGTCGGGCCTTGTAGCGTTCCACAGTGCCGTCTGGGCGAAACTTCACAACAAACACCCTGCAACAGCCAACCACATCAGTACCCACTGGTGGAGAAACAAGGGTCCAGGTACCCCTTTCAGTAAGAGTGGCGATTTCCTCATCCATGACAGATTTCCAATGAGGAATATCAAGAGCCTCCTGGTAGGTGCGGGGAGTAGTAGTAGCCGAGATAGCCAAAGGAAAATTCCTGCGAGGAGTAAGTCGATCATAGGAAACAACAGCCGCAAGCGGGTGTTGGGTGCACGCCCGCACCCCTTTGCGAAGAGCAACGGGAAGATCCAGGTCGTCTTGGGCCTTAGGGACCGGAGCGTCCGTGGCAGAGATAGCTGGCCCGGGACTAGAGATACGGCTGCGGAGAAGAGGGACAAGGGGAAAGGGGTATAACAGGGAGAGGAGGAGCGGATGTTGGAGGGGAGACGTCGATATGCGTGGAAGGAACATAAAGTGATGGTGGAGAGTCAGAGACATCAGGAGGAAGTGGGGATTGAGATGAGAAGTAGGATGCATTTTCGAAAAAGATGACGTCCGCGGAAACAAACTGTTTGTGCAGAACGGGGTCAAAACAACAATAGCCTTTTTGAGTAGTCGAGTAACCAAAAAAGACACATTTTGTGGAACGGGAGGAAAGCTTGTCACAGGTAGCGGACGGAGCATGCACAAACGCTTTACAGCCAAAGATACGAAGAGGGAGAGGAAAGGGTTCCTTGCCTGGGTAGAGAATGGAGAAGGGGGTCTTGCCATGAAGAACAGTAGAGGGAATGCGATTGATGAGATAGCAGGCGAGGAAAACAGCATAGCCCTAATAGGAGCGAGGCACCTGCATCTGCGTCATGAGAGTGCGAGCGACATTGAGGAGATGACGGTTTTTACGCTCCGCCACCCCATTTTGTTGGGAGGTGTAAACACAGCTGGTCTGATGAACAAGACCATGTTGCATACAAAAAGATGAAAACTCATGACTAAGATATTCTCTAGCATTATCAGAGCGAAGCATTTTAATAGAAATATCAAACTGAGTTTTAATCATATTATAAAAGGATTGCCATACAGAAAAGAGTTCGGAGCGATCTCTTAATAGATATACCCAGGTACATCTAGAGAAATCATCAATGAAGGTTACAAAGTAAGAACTACCCCGACCATCGGTGAGAGTAGGAGCAGGACCCCAGACATCAGAATGAATGAGATCAAACGGGCGAGAGGAACCATGGCCTTGCTTCGGCGGGAAGGATGAGCAGTGATCTTTGCCTAGCTGATACGCATCACAGTCGAGCGGAGGACTGGTTTGAGGTAAGTGGGGTAGAAGCTGACGAAGAATCCGAGCAGGAGGATGTCCAAGGCGAAGATGTCATTGAAGCAGATCGGTAGACGAGGAAGAGAAGGCGGACAGAGCGGAAACGTTGTCGAGGAAGTAGAGGCCGCCGCTCTCAGTCCCAGTAGCAATCGTCCGTTGGGTTCTCGGGTCCTGAAAACAACAAGAAGTAGGAGTGAATAAGACAGAGCACTGAAGTTGTTTGCATAAGGTAGTAACGGATAGTAAATTACAAGGGAACTTCGGGACATAGAGGGTGTCCGCTAAGCGAAGCGACGGGGTAACTTGAACCATGCCCGTCCCATGAACCGGGGAAGGAGAACCATCCGCAACAAGAACCGGGGGTAACCGATCATGCGTTTTGAGGAGAGAGAAATATTGAGGATTGCCGGTCATGTGATTTGTAGCACCAGAGTCAATCAGCCATTTACCTTGGGTAACGACGTGAGCACTACCTGAGGTCGTGGCCATAGAGGTAGAAGGCCGAGAGGAGGCGGATGTTGAGGAAGGAGTATCACCAGAGGGGCGAAGATGAGGATGTTTCTGCCAGCAGCGGTCAATAGAATGGTCGGTACGACCACAGTGAGAGCAAAGGAACCTGGACGGACCGCGCGTGCCTAACTGGCTACGACCACTAGTGCCGCCCCGCTGAGTTTGGTGAGATAGGCGTCCTGCGGAGAAGGAGAGGACAATAGAGGGCGCTGGAGCAGCGAAGTAATGGTGGCGATGCGAGCCGCGGTGGCATCCAAGGTGGGAGACTCTGCTTGGCCCAAGATCTGCTGGCGGATCATATCAAAAGACTCAGGGAGTCACGGAAGATAACAAACAACCAGGAGTTCCTGGAAGTGTTTGTGTTGCTTGGCCAAGTCCGCAGAGAAGGGGCGATTCTGGAGGATCTCAGCACCAAGGGCCTGAACCTGCTGATAAACCGCAGCATGAGTCATGGAAGGACGAGCGTAGAGGTCCGCATAGAGAGTATAGATACGGGACGTCTGGGTCCCCTTCAAGTAAAGAGCAGCAAGGTGAAGTCATGCGGCCATGACCGTCTCATCATGGCGTATGACGGGAAGGCATTCATCAGAGAGGCTGTTAGCCTGCCAAGTGCGGACAAGTGCGTCACTCGCATCCCAATCATCAAATTGAGCAGAATCTGGAGGAGGAGGGTCATCAGTGAGATGATGACGCTTGCGCTGAGAGCGAAGGAGAAAGGTGAAAGAAACACTCCAATCCGGATAGTTGGAATCAACTAGTTTAGAAACCGTGCCAAGGTTTCCGGAAGGAGTAGAAGGAGGAGGTGGAACCGGATTGGCTACAGGATTGGTGGCAGTTGAATTCTCAGAAACAGCCATAGAAGAAAGCAACAGAAAGCTGCGCGGTTAGGAAATAAGCCGCGGGAAAGGAAGAAGGAGAGCTGCAGCGGTCACGATGTCAAACACCAGCGGCCAAAAAAGCCACGACAAAGCCACAGAACCAAGCAGAGGGAAAGAAGTCGGGAGGCTAGAAGACAGACCGCGCGAACAGAAGAGGGTTGCTGGGAGGAGAAAGGCAAATAAGGCAAAAACAGGTTGCGACGACAGGACGCGGCGACTAGAACAGGTCGCAAGTAAGAAGAAAGCAAAAGAAAAAGGTCGCGCGAACAGGGCACAAGCAAACAGGCGAAAGAAATAAGCCGCGAAAACAAATCGCGAGAAGAAAAAACAAGTCGCGCGGACAGGTCGCGCGGTCAGAGAAGGGCACAGAATCAGGAGGAGAAAATCGAGTCCTCTGATACCATGTAAAAGTAGCGAACAAACGACTAGAAAACAAGCCGGAAATTTGAATAATTGAAATTTTTATTATTCAAAAAGATATCATTTACAAAGGTATGACCTCCCTTTTATAGAATGGAGGAGAGGGGGGAGAGTACAAACTAACAATGTGGGACTAAAAACAAGCCGCTCGGTTAGACAATGGGCTAACAGCTCGGCAATACCAGTGTAAGAGAGCGAGATGCTGTAGGAGGCCGCTAGACCGCCCGGTCTCCAAGTCACCGGAGACAAGCCGCTAGACCGCCGGACTACAAACAGCAACAGCCTGAATATCAAACCGCTGGAGAGTAACCGCTAGACCGCGCGGTCTACAACCCGCCAGGCATAGACCGCCAGACCGCCCAGTCTCATACTTCAACACTGAGGCGTGGCCCCGAAGACCCGAATGACGTCGCAACCTACTACACAGCGAAGGCCGGGTCCTTGCGCCGGTGGAGTGAGGTCGAGGCTATCGCGTTGTGGGCTGCGCACAACTGAGGGAGCTAGTCCCTGACGATGTGGCGACCCGCTCCGTAGGAGAACAGTGAGCATTTCTGCCATAGGAGAAAGGTCGAGGCCACCATGCTACAGTCTGCGTGGGACTTGGTACTCGGTCCCCAGACGACATCACAATCTGTTGTTAAGCCGAGGCTGTCGCGCTATGGTCCGCGGTCAACCGGGGGTGCTCATTCCCGACGACGTCGCAATCCACTGAACGGGTGAAGGGCAAACCTTCGAACCGCGGTAGGGGGATCGAGACGATCGTGCTACAGTTGCTCGCCGGACCCCAGGGGACGGATTCAAAATCGATCCTGCAAGTTTTAGGAGTTAGTGACATCGCAATCACAGTATATAAATGTAAAGAGATGAGTTGTTTTGCTTTTTCTTTAGCCTGGTCGTGCCATTGCACGATGACGGATTCCGAACCGCCAAGAGGCATGTCGATGGATCCCGAACCTCCTTGAGGAACAGACGACCCTGGCCTCAGGGGGGTTTGGGGGATGAGATGTCCTTCTGACGCGTTTGCTACATGGTAAGAGTTTAAATGAAAGTAGAAAATGCAGTAAGAAGGATAGTTTTTGCACGAGGGTTTTCCTCGCGACTTTATAGTTGCCTTTAGGTGGTTTGGGGCGCGACTGAGTTCACTGGTAGAACCGGCGTAGGTTTTGAGCGTTCCAGGTACGGGGGAGGTTCTTCCCTTCCGTGTTTCTGATCTTGAAGGTTCCGGGTTTCACCACTGCGCTGATGATGTATGGACCTTCCCAAGCTGTTGTAAGCTTGTTCTGCTGAGGTCCCTTACCGGCAGCCTCGAGACTTCGGAGGACCAGGTCCCCGACGCTGATTGGTCGAGGCTTTATTCTTCTATCGTAGAAATAGGCAACGTGTCGTTGATAATCTGCCACACGCAGAGTGGAGGTCTCTCTGACTTCAGCTAGGAGGTCCAAGTTTTCTTTGAGAAGATCTTCATTCTTGTATGCGTTGAAGGTTTCCACGCGGGTACTTGGTACGCCGATGTCGACCCGGATGACCGCCTCACTCCCGAAGCATAAGTTATAAGGGGTCTCACCCGTTGGAGTTCTCTCATTGGTACGGTACGCCCATAATACGTTGGGGAGCGCATCGACCCATTGCCCCCTACCTCTTCAAGGTGCATCTTTAGACCTTTGAGGATCGTTCGATTTGTAACTTCTATTTGACCGTTTGCCTGGGGATGCGCTATAACGGTGTGGCGCAGGTTGATCTTTAAGTCTTCACACAACTTTGTGAATGATTTCTCGGTGAACTGCGTACCATTATCCGTGATTATTATGGTCGGGATCCCGAAACGACAGATGATGCTCTTCCAAACGAATTGTCTGGCGTTCTCCTCCGTTATTTTGGCGAGCGGCTCGACTTCTACCCACTTGGTGAAGTAATCGATTGCCATGATGATGAACTTCCTCTGATTCGATGCCACAGGGTGGGGGCCAAGGATGTCGATCCCCCACTGGGCAAAAGGCCAGGCCCCTTGGAGTGTCGTGAGCGCAACTGGCGGCTGATATGGCATATTGGCATGGAGCTGACAGCTTTTGCATTTCTGGACGAGTTCTGCGGCGTCTTTCTTCATTGTCGGCCAATAAAAACCTTAACGCAAGATCTTACGAGCCAGAGCCTTGCCACCTAAGTGTTCTCTGCAAACTCCTCCATGTACTTCGCACAGGGCGTAGTCTGCCTCTGATGCTGGCAAACATTTCAGATAAGGACCAGAGAAGGCCGGCTTGTAGAGCTCTACATCGATGATCACGAATGTTGCGGCCCTTATCCGGAGCCGTCGTGCTTCTACGCGGTCATCTGGTAGTTGCCCGCGCTCGAGGTACTCTCGTATGGTGGTCATCAAGGACGTTTCCTTCCTGTCGATCGTCGATATTTCCCAAGGCCCTTGAATGCTTGGGGTCATGATATCTTCGACTCGCCAAGGGCGGGACTGATAGCTAGCTGACAAGGTCGCAAGCTTAGAAGTGCGTCCGCCCGGGTATTTTGCTCCCTTGGGATATGAATGACCTGGTGCGAGGGGATCTTTGCCAGGAGTGACTTTACGAGCACAAGATATTGCGCCAGCTGGTCATTCTTCGCCTCGTACTCACCTTTGACCTGGGAGACGACAATTTGTGAGTCAACATGATCGTTAGGCTTTCCACTTTGCAATCGGTAGCGAGTCTGAGTCCGGCATTTTGGGCCTCGTACTCAGCGACATTATTGGTAGCGGGAAATCTTAATCGGAGGCCGTACTCTAGAGTGACCTTTTCTGGACTTATCAATAGTAATCCGGATCCTGCCCCTTCGGCCCCTGACGCTCCGTCAACGTAGAGAGTCCAACGAGCCGGGGCTTTTTCTTGCGCGGGATCTGCTTCTGGTGAGATGGTGCACTCCACAATAAAGTCCGCGAGTACTTGCGACTTGATGTCTGGCCGGGGCAAGAAATGAGTATCAAACTCGCCCAGCTCGACTGCCCATTTTACCAACCTCCCAGACACCTCTGGCTTCTGCAGGATTGACCGTAGCGGTAGATGAGTCAGCACTTTAATTACATGGGCCTGGAAGTAAGGACGGAGCTTCCTCGCTGAGAAGACTAGTGCCAAGGCCGTCTTTTCGGCTGCTGGGTATCTAGTTTTTGCATCGGAAAAGACCTTGCTGATGTAATAGATGGGTCTCTGGACTCCTCCTTCATCCTTTACTAAGACCGAATTGAGGGCCTCTCCAGGGGATGGCTTCGACAGGAGCGGGGGCGGGGCCAGGTATTGCTTGAGAAGCTCGAAAGCTATCTGATAGTCGTCTGTCCATTGGAACCCTGAGCTGCGCGCGCCCCGGAGCACTTTGAAAAAAGGAAGATACTTATCCCCTGCCCGGGCAAAGAATCGGGAGAGTGTCGCGATCCTTCCATTGAGTCCCTGGACTTCCTTGATGGATCGCGGGGGTGACATATTTTTCAGAGCCTTGATCTTCTCTGGGTTTGCCTCAATCCCACGTTGAGTTATCATGAATCCTAGGAATTTTCCTGACGTTACGCCGAATGCGCATTTACTGGGGTTGAGCCTCATTCGATAATGACGAAGAAGTTGAAAACATTCGTCCAAGTCATTTATGTGACTGGATCGGCGCAGGCTTTTTACCAGCATGTCGTCCACATATATTTCCATGATATTACCGAGAAGGTCCTTAAATACCTTGTGCATTAGCCTTTGGAAGGTCGCCCCTGCATTCTTGAGGCCAAAGGGCATTACCGTATAACAGTAGACACCCATGTCAGTTCCGAATGTTGTGTGCTCTTCGTCTTCCGGGTTCATCTTGATCTGATTATAGCCTGAGTACGCATCCATGAAACTGAGCCGCTCGTGACCAGACATTGCGTCGACGAGCTAGTCAATCATGGGAAGGGGAAAGCTGTCTTTAGGGCATACCTGGCTGTGGTTGCTGTAATCCACGCACATCTTCCAACTTCTGTTGGCCTTCTTAACCATGACCATATTTGCCACGCATATGGGATACTTCACCTCTCGAATGAACCATGCTTTCAACAGTCTAGCTACCTCCTCTTCGATGGCCTGCTGCCGCTCTGGTGCGAAGTTTCTTTTCTTCTGAACAACCGGCCTGCTGGCCGGATTGATGTTTAGGGAATGGAGAATGACCTGGGGGTCTACTCCGGTCATGTCCTCCGGGCTCCAAGCGAAGATATCTTGATTGGCGTGGAGGAAGGCGGTGAACTCTTCCTGCTCCTCCTGAGCCAGGAGGGATCCAATTCGTATGGTCCGGGTCGGATCTTCCTGCGAGATTGACACTTCTACTAACCCTTCAACGGGCGCTCCCCGCTGCAGGGTTTCCTCGTTTCGCAAATCAAAGTTGTCGATGCTGTGGGCCACCATCTCTTTTCCCCGTACTGCCTCCAGATGACAGGCTCGGGCCAACTCTTGGTTCCCACGAACAATTGCAATCCCTCCCATAGTCAGGAACTTTAAAGCGATATGAGGAATGGACACAACTGCCCAGAAGATCAACTGGGCCGACCGCCCCAAAATCGCGTTGTAGGGACTGATGGAGTCTACTACTACGAACTGCACATTATGGGTGGTCTGCCTAGGATATACTCCCAGTATGACTAGTGGAACAATTACTCCCTCCAACCGAACGGGAATGTTGCTGACATCAAAGACGGGTCCCTCTTGGAGGCTAAGGCGCTCGCTAGTGAGCTTTAGTTTCCGTAAAGTGGCGAGGAACAGGATGTCAACCGAGCTTCTGCCATCAATTAAAATTCTCTTCACGCAGTGGCAAGGGTCCCCGATCTCTGCACCAATGACCAGCGGATCTTCATGGGGGTGACAGACTCCCTCAAAGTCCTTACCCTCGAAAGTTATTACGGCGGCTTGCTTGAACCTTTTGTCCTCGTGCTCGCGCTCTGCCATATGCTTCGTTGTCAACCTCCCGGGTTTGCTATTGCTTGACTGGAATGAGTTCCCACAGACGGCGTCAAACTGTTGCGGTTCGCTCAATGCCCTCGGTAGACCGGTTCTGGATCAGTCCGCCTTAGCCCCGGGCGATCGAGTACGCGCACAGTCAAAGTAGAAAGGGAGAGATTGAACACACACAACTTTAGCGTGAAAAACGCCGGAAAGGGGAAAAAATCACATGGCCTCGTCTGTGCCAGCCAAGATCCACTATTTGCCTCTGTTACATTGCTCTTGCAGAGAGAAAGCGAGGGAGATAGGCCGCGCCTCGTTACAAATACTGGAGGTTTGAGAGAGCTCTCCTCGGGTGACAGGCCACCGCTTCGGAGTTTGCACACTTTGACGTGCGTATTTCTTGGGTGCTTGCTCTTCTGGTTCGCGCGCCGCAGGATGCCTGCACTTTATCCCTCAGGCTATGGAGGGTTGCCTTCACTGGCGCTTTGCTCCCTTTCTCCTTCGGGCGGCACTTAGAGTAGAACCTGCCAAATTAGTGAGAGAAAGAGGAACGGAGGAGGAGAGTAGAGAGAGATGCTCTGGGGAGAAGTAGGAATGAAGAGAGAGAAAGAGAGGGAGAGAATGAAGCCGGATTCCCTGAAATGAACTATCAGGGGTGTTTATATAGGGTTCCAGAGGTGGTTAGGGTAGTTACGGTGGTTACGGTGGTTAATCGCAGATCGGAGGGTCGTGATCGCTTGCCACGATCGGACGGTGGAGAGAAGGCCGGCCCACAATGGTGGTCGGAGGAGGCGCGCCGGCTGGCAGCCGCTCGAGGGAGGGGGAGGACGGTTGTGGCCGCCGGCCGTGAGGGGGCAGCCGGTCGTGGCCGCCGGCCGCGAGGGGGCGGCCGGCCACAGGCGGCCGACCGCAAGGGGGGGGGGGGGGCCTCAAGCGGCCGGCCGGGGCCGCAAGAGGGCGGCCGGCCGCGGCCACCCATGGCCGACCGCCACCCGTAACGGCGGCGGCGGGTGCGATTCGTCGTGCGGTGGCTACGCGGTCAGGTGCGCTGGAGTTACGATCCGGTGCGCGGAGGTTACGATCCGGTGCGCGGGAGTTACGATCCGGTGCGCAGGAGTTACGATCCGGTGCACGGGAGTTATCATAATTATCTATAAATTATGGGGTACTCATCAAGTTATATCATAAAGCAAAATTGATGAGGTTAAGATAAAATATATAGAGAAAGTGGGATGCGAATAGCCCATCATCTATAATCCCCACAAATTTTGTGGGGATCATAGAATTAACCACTGTGCGCGCGAGCGGCGCGCCCGATCCCCGCATGACCCGCACATGGGATCCCACCATGCGCAAAAATCTCCCGCGGCCGGCCAAAATGGCCGGCCACCCCCGCTCGCCGGCGACGGCCCCGGGCCGAAGGACAGGCTAGCCTCTAGCCCGCTGTGGTTCGCCACACAAGGAAAATTATGTCAGACCACAGCTTAACTCCAAAAAAAAAGAAAATAAATGGGAAATGGCCTCTGCTTAAAAAAATAAATAAATAAATAAGTCTCGCCTCAGCTTAATCCCCAATGTAAATATATGGCCGGCCTCAAATAAGGATAAAAATAGAAGAAGAAAATAAAATAGATGAAAAAAATATGCCCCCGGCCTCACCCTAACCTCCCAAAAAACAAAAATAAATGTCAGGCCTCACCTTAACCCAAAACAAAAAAATAACAAAAATAAATGTCCGGCCTCACCTTAACCCAAAACAAAAAAGAAAAAAAAATTACAAAAATAAATGTCAGGCCTCACCTTAACCCAAAACAAAAAAAGAAAAAAAATATGCCCCCGGCTAAGTCATTGGGAAAAAAAAGAAGTGCAACTATATAAATATATAAATATAATATATATCATATGCGGGCTAACAAAGATGCCTCAGGTTAACCCCCCCAAAAAACAAAATAAATGTCAGACCTAAGCTTAACCCAACATAAAAACTTAACCCAACATACAAAAAAAAATATGTCCTCGGCTTACGTTGGGAAAAGAGAAATGCCTGAGAGAGGGAACAAGTGAGAGGTAGAGAAAAAAATTATTTGGGAGAAGAGATGTATTTTTTTAAAAAATACTGTAATATTGATTTAAAAAAAAAAATATGTCCTGCGGGCGCAACCCGCAGCGGCATCGATAATGGGCGAAGCCCGTGCGGAAGCGGGCAAAGCCGCTTTTGGGAAAAGAGAAGTGCGTATATATATATATATATATATATATATATATATATATATATATATATATATATATATATATTAGCATCTTTGAACGGGCTCCGCCCGTTCTCGATATGTCGTTGCGGGCTTCGCCCGCTTAGCAACGACATGGGTCGTGGGCGGCAGCAAGTATCGTGGACGCGATACTGGTCGTGAATGCGACATTTGTCGTGGGCGGCGACATTGGTTGTGAGAGGCGATATTGTTCGTGGGCGGAGACATTGGTCCCACTCCACCTTCTAACTCCTTCGTCTCCCCTGAGAACCCGAACAAGGGTCTGTCTGAGGCAAGCAACCTCTTCGCCTCCACCTTCATCACGTCGAACGTCTTCTTAAAGATGACGTTGACCGAGCTTCCATTGTCGACGAGGATTCGGGCGGTGGTGAAATTCTCGATGGTTGTCCGGATGACCAGCGCATCAAAAAATGGATCCTCGTGATCCGGCATCTCCTTCCTAGAGAATGCGATCTTCTCCTCCTGGGGTGGGGTCTGGGACATGGAGGCGACGCTCCTTCGGTACATGGTATGGAGGCTTTCCTTGCGGCAAGCCTAAACTCCCGCCCCTCCATGAATCATCCCGATCCTTCCCCGGGTCCCCATATCCACACGATCCTCACACCGGTCCTCCTCCGAGCGTGGCAGGACCTCTTCGATTCGCACCTCCTGAAGCTCCTGCTGCCGTTGTTGCTCCTTGTTTCCTCGCAACTTGAGGAACTCCGGGCACATGGTCGTGGCGTGCCCTTCCTCCTGGTGGAAATCGCAATAGGGCAACTCCACCCTAACCTCCCTTCTCCTTCTCCTTGTCGCCCTCCTTCTCTCCCCCATGGCTATTGCCATAGCCTGCTCTTCTCTCCTCTTGGCTCCTGGCCCCCCCTGGGCCTCTCCTCTTCCGTACCCCATCTGGATAACTTCCGGGCAAACTCCCAATTCGACGCCTCCCCGTCAACTTCCCTCGCTGCCCTCTCCATCAACTCTTCGTAGGTGAGGGATGGCATCCTCTTCAACTCCATCCGGAAAAAACCCTGCTGCAGCCCCATGGTGAAGGTCATCATCAGCGTGTGGCCCGACATCTCCTGAACCTGAGTGACCTCCTCCTGGAAGCGATCGACATAGCTCCCTAGGGTCTCATTCACCCACTGCTGGATGCGGAATAGGGACTCCGACTCCCTCTTCCTCCTCTTCGAGATTGTGAACCTCAACATGAACCCCCGACGTAGGTCCTCAAAGCTGTAAATAGAGTTGGCCGGCAGCTGGTGGAACCACACCCTCGCCTTCTCCTTCAGAGTGATGGCAAAGAGTTTGCACTTGAAGCCATCCGACATCTGTCGGATCGAAACCACGTCCTCAATCCACTGGACGTGTTGGACCAGGTCCCCCTTCCCAGTGTAGTAGCACATCTCGGGCTCCCTGAATCCATCTAGGACTGGTGCAGAGGATACCAACTCGCTGAAGGGGCTGTCTCCCCCCACTAGGCGAGCTGGGGGGTCTCGCGCCCCCATCTCGCCGAACCTGCCGCCGCTCCCCAAACCTAAGAAAAGCACTCGCCCGGGGAGCTCGGCACCCCGACCTTCCTCGGTGACCTCCTTCCCTGCTCGCTTGGCGGTAGAAACTTCGCCGAGTGTCGGATCCGCGAGAACCGGAATCGCCGGATTCAATCTCTTGACACGCGCGTCGAGCGCGAATCGGACCAAGACGAGCACCTCCTGCCTGAAATCTTCGAACATCCCCATTGTCACGAGAGGGGGAGGGGTTGGCGAGTCGGTCCTATCTGATCCTTGACCTTCTCTCCTCCAGTCATTAAACTCATTGAAGATTTTCTGTGTTGACTACGATCCACGCTCACCGCACCAAAAATGTTGAAACCAAAAAATCAGTCTCTGTGGAGTCCGACCCTTGGGGAAGGGGTGATCTCACACCTACTTCTCTTCCGCGAGCTGGAAGACTGGAAGAGGGAACAGGGAAATGACCCAAGAGCTCGGCGTGGAGGACCCACCGCACACCCGAAGATCACTGAGCACTTCCCCCCCCCCCCTAATCAAATGTCGGGCTAAGGTACCTCAGGAAATACTAGGGGGAATTTTTTAGACAAGTAAGTGTGTCTCCTGAGGTACCCCTTGGATCCTATTTATAGGTTTCTGAAGATGATCTGCAAATAGCCAACCTCCGTTGTTCCGAACAGCTATGTGAAACCCACCTGGGTCTGCCAACAGCGAGACTCCACTGTTTTAACTGGATATGGGTAGGCCAGCGGGGACAAAATGGTAAAAATATATCACAGCGGAAGGGGCGAGTTGCCCTACGAATGACCCTACTCGGCAAGGGCGGCGAGTACCGGATGGGGAAGGCACTCTCCGCTTTGGCTCGGCACTAGGCGAGCATAGGCTCGGCCCGCCCTATCCGCTTGTCGCGAGCTCGACAAAAGGGGCTTGGCGAGTGCGAGCCGACGGATGCCGAGATGCCCCTCAACGCCAAGAGCAAGAAGCGTTGACAGAACTCAGCTCACTCGACGTCACGGCTGAAGGCGTTGAGTGAGCTCACCTAACTCAACGCAATGGATGAAAGCGTTGAATGAGCTCGCCTCGATGCCACGACTGAAGGCGTTGAGTGAGATCGCCTCACTCGACGTCCCGGCTAAAGGCGCTGAGGGGGCTCGCCTCACTCGACGCCACTACTAAAGGCGTTTAGTGAGCTCTCCTCAGTCGACGCCGCGGCCTTGACTCGCCTGGGGCCTGGGCGAGACTTGGCCAGTTTGGCTCCTGCAGACCCCACAGGTCGAGGCTGGCCCGCCCGCTTGCCTAAGTCCCTTCGACGAACACGGGGTTGTACACTACCTATATGGTGTAAAGGTTGATATCTTTATATACGATAAGATCCTGAAATATCTGTTAGATCAAAACGACTTTAATATGCACCATCGGAGGTGGATAGAGTTCCTTGGGGACTACACCTTCAAGATACATTACATTCAAGGCAAGGAAAATGTTATTGCGAATGCACTGAGTCGCAGGGCACCTATACATGCCAACTGGATACATATGCATGAAGAGCGTCTTATTCGATATTTGGATGCCTTAAGGATCTCTTGTGTTGATAGGAGATCTAGTGTTAAATCATGTTTGAACTGGACTGAGGTGCAGTATGACCTCGCAGACAGAATACGATAAGCACTGGAGCCGGAGGACAATATGAGATGCTACTTGGCAGAGTCTTCGGATGGGTAAAATTCCCAGTTTACTCTTAATGATGGCCTTTTGTGGAATGATAGTCTATTGTGTGTCCCAAATATGGGCAAATTAGGGGAGGAGTTGATATACGAGGCTTATTTCACAAAGTACTTAATCCACTCGGGGAGCACAAAGATGTTTATGGACATGAAAAAGTTTTTCTGGTGGCGCGGATTGAAAAAGGATATAGCTCTCTATGTGGCAAAGTGTCAGACCTGTGCCCTAATAATGGCTGAATGTCAGAAGCCCGGTGAATTTCTGAAGTTTTACCTATACTGGAGTAGTAGTTTGACGACATATTCATGGATTTCATGCACAGCATGCCAAGATCACAGAAGGTAAACGATGTCATCTGGGTGATCGTTTAACGAAGGTATCAGACTTCATTCTTAATAGTAAGGACGATTCATTGGAAAAAATGGCGAAGCTTTATGTTGGTAATATCGTACGATGCTATGGGGCACCATAACATCGTTAGTGATCAAGATGGGTGCTTCATGTCTAGTGATTGGAGGCTTATTCAACAACTATTGGGTACCAAACTGAAGTTCAGTACAGCCTTTAATCCGCAGACGGATGGTCAGACCGCGAGGGTAAACAGGATGATGGAGGATATACTTCACATGTGTGCCCTGATTTCAGGATGAGGTGGGATGACCACCTGTATATGATCGAGTTCGCCTACAACAATAGCTACTAGAAATGTATTCAGATGACGCCCTTTGAGGCCCTCTTTGGTAGAAAGTGTCAGACTCCCTTCTCATGGCTAGAGACAGGTGAAACGAAGCTATTTAAGTAAAAGGAATTCAAAGATGTTACTTCGACTATACGTATAATCCGGGAGCGGTTGCTGATCGCTCAGGATAGGCATGCTAGGTATTATAGCGACAAGCATAGAAATGTCGAGTTTGTCATGGGCGATTGGGTTTATCTGAAGATCAAACCATTCAAGAGCTTATTAAGGATTCAACGCTTTGAAAAAGCTAAATCCGAGGTACCTTGGGCCATTTGAGATATTGGAACGCATTGGTGAATCCACCTATATGTTGAAGCTTTCGACTAAACTAAGTGGTCTATACGATGTATTCTACATATCCGTATTGCGGAAGGCGGTGCAAGAGCCTCTGCAAGTAGTTGGTACAGATTAGGTGTCGATCGATAGTGGGTTGACAACAAAGTTCAAGCCCATTCGAATCGAAGACATGGAGGTCAAGGTGTTGCGGAATAGGTCGATTAGGATGGTAAATATCTGATGGGACAACTATGGCCGTGAAGAATTATGATGGGAGCACGAGCAAACCATGAGAGCAGAGTATCCCGAGTTGTTTCCTTGAGGTATACTTTGGTAATATTGATACTTCTGTGTTCCTGCAACGATTAATTTCAGGATGAAATTTCTTTAAGTGGGGGAGATCTGTAACCCCTATGTTTTCTCGTAGCAAGAAAAGCCAATTCTGCGGGCTACCGCCCGACAGTAGTGATTACCACCGGCGGTAGGTCGGGTTTCTCGACAAGTTCGCCATGCCGACTAATTGGATGATACCGCGTGGTGGTGGGGTGATACTGCGTGGCGGCGGTAGCTTGATTTATTTGGCAAGGCTCTCGGTGAGGTATCGCCCAACGGTAGGGTTACTGCTGGCACTAGCATAAGTTTTGTTATCTGGCATGGCATTGAGACGAGCTAGCTATCGCATGACGATAGTAATCTACCGTGGGGTGGTAGCAGAGAAGTTTTGGTACGGACAAGTGTTGGCGACAGGTTGGACAATTTGAACGGTGGCTTCCAAAACAGGCCAACGCTTGGGGAACCACGCGGCGGTAGCTAGTTACCGCATGGTCGTAGCTTTCATAACTGCAACCCTAGCGTGAATCTTGGTCGTTCATTTTTTCCCTCCAGATCCGACCGTGGGATCTCGGTCCTGATGGTTTAAAACCAAAGAAAGAGGTTTCTACCTCATTTCTCTTTATGTTTTCCCTTTCTAAGTGCTAGAGAGAGGGGAAAAGTTTGGTAAAGGAAGAAGGAGGAGTTTTCCGCCACATTTGGAACTTTGGAGCTCTGATGCACGAGCCGAGTTCGGATCCACGAAGGCAAGACCGTTTTTATCACTTTCTTCCGGCTAGATTCTCTTCAATGGCGCTGAAACAGAATATAAGGGTAACGATCATATTCCTTGGACATGTGAAGTCCTTTATTTTTGCATGTGAGGGTAGACGCTCCATGAGGATGTGGAAGTGATTCTCCCGGCGAGTGGACTTGTTTTACCCTGTTATCTTCTGCATTTAGAACCCGAAATCGAAGTATGGAATAGGCATGTTGTGTGAAGCCCATTCAGACAGGTTGGTCTGGATTTGTGATGATTGTTTTGTGGGCGAGAGAAGACTCGATGTTAATAGTGTAATTTTTGGACTTGTGGGGTGTACAGATGTTGCAGTGAGAATACTGGAAGTTCCTCTAGGAAAACACCTATTTTGGGAGAAGAATCAATAGTATGTCCCTTACCACGAGGCAATAGCAGTACTGCCAGCGATAACTCCCAGTGAGCATTATGATTGTGAGGCATGTCTAGTGGAGAATTCGGGGCCTGCGTGTTGAGTTCTGATCTTAGATTGCTCCGCTTTTATGGCTGTGTGAGCCAGCCATAGAACATAACGTAGTTATGTATGGTTGTGAATGACAAAGGGGAGGTTGGCCCGCATTGTGGTTTATTGCACCCGACGATTTGAGCATCAGGAAAGAGCTACACTGTCCATAGCTGAAAGTATTTAGTGTCTATATAAATCACCTAGAGGGGGGTTGAATAGGTGATGTCTGTGTCTTTTTCGCAAAATAAAAACAACTTAAAAATTAGAGCGTCAGTTGATCCTCATAAGAGTGCTGGGGCAGTGTTGGACATGCTCCCCCTCAACTGAAACATCATCTGTCTTATTTCTTGGTGGACAAACTAGTCTATACCAGTCTGGATAGTAGTTGACCATGATGCCACTGAAGGTATATTACTTGAAGAGTTTTCATTTTACTGAAGAACAATTCCATCTGAAAGATACAAAATAACCTACAACAAAATGAGGAGCAACTGATGCAATACCAGGTTTAACGTACCCAACTAAAACTTGAAGGTGTTAAACTTTGCTTCATCTAGTGGCTTAATGAAGATGTCAGTCACTTTCTTGTCAGTTAGGACAAACTCAAGATTGATATCTTTATATTCCACATGCTCCCTAATGAAATGATATCTTATTTCAATGTGCTTAGTCCTGCTATGGGAGACAGTATTCCTAGCAATTGAATAACACTAGTAGAATCATAAAATAGAGAACTTCTACTTATATGAAGGTTGTATTCCTGTAGCTGATGTTAGATCCACAATAACTGAAAACAGTAGCTACCTATTGAGATGTACTCTGACTCTGCAGTTGAAATTACCACACTAGTTTGCTTCTTGCTGCTCCATGAAACTAGTCTTTCACCTAAGAATTGATAGGTTCCAGAAGTGCACTTCATGTCCTCTTTATAGTCTACAAAATATGCATCTGAATAGCCAGTTAGATCAAACTCCCCATTCATAGGATATCACAGGCCAAGATCAGGTGTGCCCTTAAGGTAACTCAGAATTCTCTTTACAGTATAGTAATGAGATTCTTTGGGGAAAGCCTGATACCTAGTACAAACACATATAACATACATGATGTCTAGCCTACTTGTAGTTAGGTAGAGAAGGGAACCAATTATCCCTCTATACAAAGTTTCATCAACAAGTTTCCCTGCCTCATCTTTGTATATGAGCATACTTGACCCCATGGGAGTACTCATGGTGGAGGAGTTCTCCATACCAAATTTCTTTATTAACTCCCTAGTGAACTTAGACTAGGATATGGACAAGCCATCATCAGTCCGTCTTACTTGGAGACCCAAGAAGTACTTAAGTTCACCCATACTGCTCATCTCAAACTTCCCATGCGTAAGTTTAGCAAACTTCCTGCAGAGATTTTCATCAATAGATCCAAAGATGATGTCATCTATATAAATCTGAACTAGGATGATCTTACCCTTAGATTCCCTTAGGAATAGGGTCTTCTCTATCTCTCATGGAGAATTGTTCTCAATAAGGAAGCTAGACAAAGTCTCATACCATGCTCCAGGGGTTTGCTTTAGCCCATATAGAGCTTTCATAAGTCTATAAACATAATCAGGTGAGTTAGAAACTATAAAACCTAGAGGCTGCTCAACATAGACTTTTTCTTTTAAGTCACCATTCAGGAAGGCTGACTTCACATCCATCTGGTAGACCTTGAATCCTTTGTGTGTAGCATATGCAAGGAACAATCTTATGACCTCTAACCTTGCTATAGGGGCAAAGGTTTGATCAAAATCAATGCTTTCTTCCTACCTGTACCCCTTAGCTACTAATATTGCTTTGTTCTTTATTATAATGTCATTTTCATCAAGTTTGTTTCTGTAAATCAACTTGACTCTAATGACATTATGTCCATGAGGTCTGTGAACCAACTTCTAGACATTTAATCTTTTGAACTAGTTCAGTTCCTCTTACATAACCACTATCCAGAATTGATCTATGTTGGCCTCTTCAAACTTCTTTGGCTCCACTTGTGACGGGAAGCTGGCATACATAGTTATATTCAGATTTCTACTTCTTATCACTACTACATGGCTTGGTTCACCAATGATTTGATGAACATGATAGTCTCTTAAATGCCTAATTGTTGGAGGTAATCTTCTTTCAGGAACAGCCACTTGTTGATCATTCTCTGCTCCAAGTGTGTCTGGTATGTAACATCCCATTTTTCAATTAGACCCCCCCCCCTTAGGAGTGACTTGAGCATAACTAGGTCATATGAGTTAACCTAGGTGAGCCCAGGAGACCAAGTGACCTAAAAACCTAGTTGAGACCCACTTGGTCTGCAAATAGTAATTTTCAAAACTCTGATTTTGGGTGGCCTAGTAGGTTCATTGTGACTCTAAAAATTCCCTTAGACCTAATGTGGGCCCAATGAGTCACCAAGGACCCACTTGGGTCAACCATAGTGGTCAATTTGACCAAGTCAACCCCAAGCCCAAATCAAGTCAAACCTAGCCTATATGGGCTAACCCAACCTCAAACCACCCTCCCCCTTAGGCTAACTCTTGCATGATTATTATGTATTAATTTGGCTGCCCATATCCTAGAGGATTGACCAAGTCAACCTAGTGACTAGGAGAGAGAGAGAGAAGCCTAAATTTAGAGAAATAAAGAGGGGAGAGAGTGTGTTTAAAGAGGCCACTTATGGTGGAAGGTGAACCACTCCCTTCATGATATTTCCTAAGGGAATTATAAACCTTAGTGGGCTGCCAATAGGTTGAGGGAGATGAGTAAATTCGTTCATGATAAGTAGGAGAGAGAAAAAATATCATTTTCATAAATAATGGAGGAGAGAGAGAAAAAATTTGGAGGAGGAGTATTCATGATCAAGGGTCTCTCTCTCCACCATCAAGCCTTGATATTATTCCCCATTCAACTCCCTTGACTCTTGGGATGAAAATAACATCAATTGCCTTGGTGTGAGGAGAGAGAAAAGGGGAGTTTCTTTTTAATGGAGGAGAGAGAAAAAAATTAAGAGAGGTTATTCATGGAGGGGAAGGTGAACCACCCCTCTCATGACTTCATGGGGAAGAGGAAGGAGGGTGGGGCTCGGCCATTAAAGGCTGAAGGAGGCTTTAATGGTGGTCTTTAACTCCTCTAGGGAAGAGAAGACACCCCATGCAGCCCCCCTCCTCTCAACCCGAGCCACCATTAATGGTGAGTTGGCCTCCTTCAAAATCGCCTCCCCCCTCCCCTCCTGTCCTTATAAACATCTTCAGCAAGCTAGGGCGACCAATTTCGAAATCCTAAACAGGAGGGAGAACCGCTGCCGGAGCCGCCAAGGAGAGGAAACGCCGCCGCCGCCGCCATGCATTCCCGTCGCTCCACCCGCATCCGAGCCCGAACTCAGGTCCTCCTCCTCTCCTTCTCTCATGCTTAGATCCTAGGAATGTTTAGAAATCAATTTCATGCCCAATCGAACCAGATCTAGGTTTTAGAATTTCAGAAAAATGCCATTTTTCGGGAGCTTTTGAAGCTCTCGGCTAGGGCGGCGCCGCCACCTCCGGCCGCCCTAGCTCCGGCCAGGGATAGCCCCCACCACCTGGAACAAATGGGAGATGTTTCCCGGAGGTGGCGCCGCCTCAGGCCGCCGGGAAATGGCCCGCAAAAACCACCTGCGCGGGTCTATTTTCGGCCCATCGGGGAAGATGAACAGGAGCCACCTGATGGCGCTTCAAGATTCGTGCAGGATCAGTTTTAATTCTTTTAAATCTTTTTTCGGATTTTCTATTTTTTGTAAAACTATTTTCACTGTAAATGGATTTTAGGCCCCTTATGGGCACCTACTGTTGGTACCCTAGATTGATTTGAGTTTAGTCTTGCCTTTGTTAGTCCCTTGACCCAAGAAATATCTATGGTCATTGGTTTGGAGTCTAGCTGTAGAGTCCTCACTTTTCCAAATTGAGAATTTGGTTAAGTTGTTTGTTCGTTCGACTATCGTCAAACGCCGCTCGACTATCGTCGACTAACTGCTCGACGATCGTCTACCAGTTGCTCGATGTTATGTCTGTGAGGATAGTTCGACTATCGGTTGATAGTTCGACTATCGGTTGCCTTGATAGTTCGACTATCTGCTTGGATAGTTCAACTATCTGATAGTTCGACTATCTGTTGATAGTTCGACTATCTGTTCTCCCTTGGTAGTTCGACTATCTGCTTAGATAGTTCAACTATCTGATGGTTCGACTATCTGTTGATAGTTCGACCATCTGTTGCTCTCTGATAGTTCGACTATCTGTTGATAGGTCGACTATCTGTTTCGCTTTGATAGTTCGACTATCTGTCCTGATAGTTCGACTATCTGATAGTTCGACTATCTGCTGATAGCTCGACTATCTGGTTTGGTTTGATAGTTTGACTATCTGTTGATAGATCGACTATCTGTTTTCTGAGGTAGGTCGACTATCTGCTTGATAGGTCGACTATCTCTGTGCGCTTGATAGTTCGACTATTTGTCCTAGATAGATTGACTATCTGGTAGTTCGACTATCTGTCCTGATAGTTCGACTATCTGCTGCGGTAGCTCGACTATCTGTTTGATAGCTCGACTATCTGGATCGTTCGACTATCTGCCCGATAGTTCGACGATCTCCTTGCGTCGTTCGACGATCTTCGAAGGTCGTTCGACGCTTCCTGTCTGCCTTTGTATTTTGTATTTATTTATTATATTATTTAATACATTATCTGGCATATCTTTTTGGATGTATTATGATAATATTTCCAGGCAATATTTGCTCCATCTCTTTTGCCTGAGTCAAATCTTTTTAGATAAAGTTGTTTGTCTTATTAGTTGACATTGTTAAATTACTTTATCTGCTGTCAGTCCTTTATAGCCGTTAGACTGATAAGTCTTCTTTTTGCTATAAAGAGTTTATTTCTGATGTGACTTTATTTAGTACTTTATTATCAGATTGCTTCCTGCAGCTTCCTAGAAAAAGGGTTATTCCTTTTATAGAATGTTTCTGCTGCAGAGTTTGTTCTGTCTTCTTGATATTTACAGCCAGGTCTCAAGTCTCAGAAGAAGACAAATTATTCAAACTGAAGAAGCCGTTGCTTGCTGATGCTATATAAAGGACCCTTTGAAGAAGGATTGAAGCTAGCTCACGAGTTGCAAGATATTCTCAAGCGTTCAAGCCTTCATCAAGTTCAAGTCTTTTTGCTCTCAGCAATCTCCATCTATCTGAGAAGTGTTAAGATCTTCCTCTCTTCTTCAACCTGAGTTCTCCTGCTTTCAGGAAGATCTAACTCAGAGTTCTTTTGAAGAAGAAGAAGAAGATAGCTGCTTGAAGATCTTTGATTTTATTATTTAATTTCTTCCTGTAGTTTTTTCTTCAGAGCTTTTCTGAAGAGTTTTTTCTGCACTGAAGCAAGACTTCACCTGGACATCTTTGAGCCAGGGGGAGCCTTGATTCTTTAGAGCTTTCTAGCTCAGTGCAAGCTTTTGTGCTTCTCTAATCTATTGTAAAATAGAGAAGACATCTTAACCTTCTTCCCCCTCCTGTACAGGGTTATTACTCCCTTCAAAAGTATCCCTTGGTGGCAGGGCACCTGATCAAAAACCTGTGCTTGGTTTTTAGACACCTGATCAAAAGTCTAAAGGTTTTCTGGATCTACCTGAAGAAGATCCTGTTGGTGGCAGGGCACCTGATCAAAAACCTGTAGTGGATTCCTACCTTGGTGGTAGAAGAGTGGACGTACCCAAGTTGTTTGGGGAACCACTTAAACTTCTTGTGTCGTCTGGCTTGTTTATTATATTTCCTGTACTGTGGCTGTGAATAGATATAACTAGGTTGCTAGTTGCTGGTTAGGTTTTCCAAGCCTTAACTGTAATTACAGTTAGCTTGAGGTTGCACATCACTTGTGTTAGGCTTTAAGGTTAAATCAATATCTATAATCTTTTCATTCCGCACTTCACTCCAAGGGAGTTGGGTAGACAGTTAAGTTTTGTATTGTGCAAAATTTGATTACTCTATTCACCCCCCCCCCCTCTAGAGTAGTATCTATCACTTCTCTTTCAATTGGTATCAGAGGGAGGTTGACTGTGTAAGACCCCATTTTTTTTTTTTTTTAAAAACCCGGGGTCTTATGCCCAGAACCGCCGCTTTGCGGTGACACCTTCGCACCCGGGAAGGTAGTCACTACAACGCGCCGATTCTGCCGGCCTTTTCGATCACAATCAAGTAGCAAGTAGAACAGTAAAGAGAAATGCAGTCCACAATAGAAGTAAATCACATATAATATAAATAAGCTCCACGAGGGGAGTGTCCACAGAAATAACATCAGAGTAATGAGAGTAATAAAGGGCTTATGCCCGGTACATCAGAGTCCTCACTACAAGATCACTCATGCTGAAAATAAACTAACACTCGTACTAAAGATCGGGACTCACAGTCCCGGCAGTCTGGACTCCGGTGCTAGATTGCCCCGTCTCCAAGTGCACGGACCTCCGAGGCTGCTCCTCCGTGCTGCGCTCCACGTTCCCCTGTAATGGTGTTCGGTCGCCCGTCAGTCAAAAAGACTAAGTCCTATCGTCCCCCACCCCTTCCCCCATGCTCTAAGGCACCGAGCGGAGAGGAAGAAAGGGAAGGACATGAAGGTGGAGAGTAGTCAAAAACAAATGACGGTGGTCCTAACTTGCAGTTGTGTAATCGGGGAGCAATTAATAATAAGTGTTGTAATAGGTCAGACAAGAAGGAAAATAAGTAAGGTAATTTAAACCTTCACTTATGTGAGTACACATAAGCCAAGGGATCTTTTGCAAGGCTCCCATCGTATAAAGTGTCCCATACCACTTATACGTTGGGGTGTCGGTTATCAAACAGCAGCAAATATATATATATTGAAATTAACCTTTGATTTATAAACTTGCCCACACAAGCTTATAGACCAAGGGGTCGTTTTGCAAGTCCTAAAGTATAAGCGTCCCATTCCACTTATACTTTAGGTGTCAAGGTTGTTTTGAATGATTATGTATGCAACTATATGGTGGGTTAATGATGTTCATGCAGTGCAACTCACACACACGACTTTGTGTACACAAACCTTTAGTTCCCCCTTTCAGAGCCGTTACCTCCCAGGATACCTCCGTAGTGGCAGACGGAAGCGGTGGGTTGGGCCTCGCCCACCTCAAAACCAGTAAAAGCACCACTGGTCTGACCTATCGTACGCCCTCAACGCTTGGTGCACAAAGCGGACTCCTGCGTACTCTTGCCGACTGGACCGCCGGACTTAACCTTGGCTAAGTGCTAGTCACCTTGCCGAGTCAACGATATCGGTGTCGGTGCAATCGAACTCCCCGATATCGAGAACCCACCACCTTAATCTTTCCTATTTTTATGCACATGCAGCAGTTAATATAAGAAGTCAAGAGTAAAGCTCCCGGACCAAACCGTCCGGCTCAACCACAAACCGAGACTAAGCTCCCCGGACTAAACCGTCCGGCTCAATTCCAAACCTCATCCCTTGAGCACCGCGGGATGGCGCCCCCTTGAACACCTCGGGACGACTTAACCATTACCAACCCTAACTAATGAGTGTGTGCAATGTGAATCCCTATTAGGCTAATTACTCTTTCGTTTGTTTTAAGATTTACGTTAGCCCAGGACTGCCCCCGGCATACCCCGTGAAGGGCTCTCAAAGGGCACTAGGAACCAAGACGGCGGCATTACGGCCCGAAGTTCCCTTTCGCAAGGCACTTATTATTATTGGTTGTTTTTCCCTTCCCCGTTCCCTCTATAAATTGCATCAAACTAAACCTAGGGTGGGTTTGACTCTTCACTCTTACGGGGACGGCGACCTTTCGTCGGACCCGCGCACCTTCTAACACTTACTGACTCGATTCTCACCAGATCTTGAAACCTCCTTAGGTGATCCATTCTCTTCTAGGAATCCACCAACATGACCTATCCTTAAGTCAACACAACCTAACCCTATTTACACATTTCCTCATGGTTATTATCTACTGACCAACCTGTACTATATGATGTTCATGAAAACTCGACTCCTACTTTTCAACCAAATACCTCAGATTATTTATCGGGGGTCTATCCTAACAGGATTTGCCTAAATCCAAAGCATTAAATATTTTCCTAATAAATCAGATAATTTATTTATTTATTCTTAAGGGCCTAATATCATCATTTGAACATGAGATATGTCATTTTAGTTGATTCAAAACATCAAAGTTCTATGGTGAATACTAGTAGGCCTAAGTATCTATTTTTCCAAGGTTTGATAATTTACACTGATGTCCAAGGGGCCTAAATATAATTTAGTAATAAAATCATCTAGTTCTTGTTTATTGAAGCATCTATATAAAATATTCCTCCAAAAATCTTGAAATAATTACAGGGTGCTGGTATGATATTAAAAACAACATTTACAGAATTCCATATTTTTCTTGCTGGAAATTAAATTATAATAAATCATTTACTAATTAACAATCTAACCGGCTTTGTGAATCAAGTACTATAACAGCAACCCTAAAAATTCTTAAATAATTCTCAGTGCTATACAAGAGCCTAAAAACCTTAAATTCCAGATGTCATAATTTTCCAGCAATTTAACAAGCCCTAATTTATTTTTACAATCTAAAGCCCATATTAAAAGATTGTGAATGAACCTCTACAAACTCTCAACATGAAGTTCTATAAAAATTCAGGAATCAATGTTCTAATCAGCAAGATCTAAATCCAGAATTTTAACTGATTTTAATTAAATTAAAGCCACCAAACAATTGAAAACAACAAATCGGCTAATAATCATTTAACACATGAAGTATAACTTTTATTAATCATAAAATTCCAGGAAAATTACCATGTGTCTAGAACACTCTAAAACTCACTCTACTCAAGTTTCATAGCTTTTAGATGAGTTAAATTACTGTTTTGACCCTAAAGGCCCTTCTACCCTAAAACTAGGGTTTAGGATTTGAGGTACCTAGCTACCTCAAAATTCTCTAAGATTATAACCAGAGGGTTAAATATTCATTAACCACCTCTCCACCAAATATCAAGGCCATACAAGAGCATTTGCCCCTATGTCCTTCACAAACCCCCAAAAGTCCTCACTTTGGGTTTGTACCTGGGCCCTAGGGTAAATCCACCCTAACACATCTCCTTTGCTCCCCAAAGGTTCTTAGGATCATCCTAACCCATTGGTCACAACTTCAACCTCTGTTGAGGTGAGTTGACCACCCAATTGCCACAAGTCCCCTTTTTCCCATATTACCCTTCCCTAGGACCAAACTAGGGCTTGGTGGTTTCCTATTCAAAACTCAACCAAATGTGTTGAGATTTAATCCATACCTAGATATATGTAGCAGGGACACCTCACCAAAAATTGGGAGGGTATGGAGGTCATTTGACCCTTCAATTTCCTAACCCTAGCTTTTCTAGGTTTAGGGCAGAACCCTAAGTTACACTATCCAAAATGGTTTCAAATTTTTATAGGAGCTAGGTTTAGGTTATATTAAGCCCCTGTCCAAAATTCAAAGGATTTGGACCAAGGGTTAAGTGTGGGGATCCATCTTAAAATCTGCCCTACATATAGGACCTACCCTAGGAAAATGGCCCTACAGGTCTGTAGCCTTGTCCTATATTTTTCCATTACATATCAAACTGTAGATATTGAGATTGCCTACAAGTTTCTTGTTGGATACTTCTACTGAAAACATCTAGGGGTGCCCTAAACTTCACCTACAGTGAACTGCCCTAACTTGTAGGGTATACCTCTCACTAAAAAGCCTCTACAGGACAGTCCACTCATCCATATTTTTCCTATCACATATCAAACTGTAGGTATTTGAAATACCTACAACTTCTCTGATGGTCACATCCCCTGAAAATCCCTAGGGGTGCCCTAAAATTCTCCTACAGAAATCTGCCCTAGCTTGTAGGGTATAGCCTTCACTAAAAAGTCTCTACAGGTCAGCCTACTCATCCAAATTTTTCCTATCACATATCAAAATGTAGGTATTCAAAATACCTACAACATTTATGTTGACCAGTTTTGATGAATATACCTCCAAGGGACCTAAATAAATTTCACA
Organism: Platanthera zijinensis; assembly: GCA_039513925.1. Lineage (NCBI taxonomy): Eukaryota > Viridiplantae > Streptophyta > Magnoliopsida > Asparagales > Orchidaceae > Platanthera > Platanthera zijinensis. Next base: position 14,755,027 of record CM077078.1, on the reverse strand, counting down.
AGGGTTCTGCCCTATTTATTAGGACACACCTATATTCAAATGACTCTACAGGGCAGAGTTCTCTACCAAATTTTTCCCACCACATATCAAACTGTAGGTAATTAAAATGTCTACAACTTTCATGTTATACACTTTTTCAGTAGGTGCCCATAAGGGGCCTAAAATTCAATTGCAGTAAAACTGTATAAATCAAAACAGAAAATCATTAATTAAAAAGTGTATGGGTTGTATAGTTTTGATACACAGGTGCCGCACGAATCTTGATGCAATCGTGCGGCACCTGTACTTCATCTTCTCCAGCAACCCTAAAGTAAGCCAGCCGCAGGTGTTTTTCACGGGCAACTTCCCGGCCACCCTGGGCGGCGCCACCACCGGGAAAACTCCTCCCTAAGTTCCCGGTGGTGGGGGCTAGCACTGCCGGCGGCTAGGGCGGCCGGAGGTGGCGGCGCCGCCCTACCCGAGCCCTCCAAATAGCCATGAAAATGGATATTTTCGGATTTTTTTCTCTACCCGGCCGGCTTGACTGAGCCCGACCTCCATCCTAAACAAGTTCTAGGATCTAGGCATGAGGAGAGGAGAGGGGGAGGACCTGAGTTCGGGCATGGATGCGGGTTGAGCGGCGCGACGTCATGGTGGCGGCGGTGGCGGCGTTTCTCCTCCTTGGTGGCTCCGGCAAGGCTCTCTCCTCCTGCTCTGATTTCGAAAACAATCTCCCCTCTCTCCTAAGTGAGCATATATAAGAGGAGAGGGGAGGGGGGGGCGGTTTTCATCAAGGGGCAAGTGCCTCTTCATGAAAAGGTTGGGAGGAGAGAGAGAGGGGTGGAGCCACCCCTTGGTGGCCGGGAAACGGTTGGGGGGAAGAGATGTCAGCCACTAGGTGGCTGTGGGCCCCTCTTTGGCTGACCCCATGCCTCCTCACACTTCAAAACACCCACTCACCTCTCCACCACCTTTTCTCTCTCCTAAATATATCAAAATTCTCACTTCTTTCTCTCTCCTAGTCACCCTCACGATTTCTTCTCCCTAAAAGCCTAAAGGCAGCCCATAATTAATATTAATACCTCATAATTCAAAAGAGAATGGAGGCTCTCCCTTTCACCAAAAAAAATAATCCTCTTTTCTCACTTTCTCTCTCCTATATTACTCTTCCAAAAATTGACCTAACCCTCTCTCCTAGTCACCATGTTGACTAGCCTAGGGTTTAGGCTATAGGCAGCCATATTATCCCTTACTATTACCTCATGAGCCTACATGAGGGCTTGAGCTTGAGTTAACCTAATTGAACTAGGTTTGACTTGATTTGGGCTTAGGGTTGACTTGGTCAACTTGACCTTTTGGGTCACCATCAAAGGACTCCTAGTGACCCATTGACCTCCTCTAAGGCCTAGGTATGGTTAAGTAGGGTGGGTTTGACATAATGAGGGTGAATTGTCTCAAAGGAAGGTCACCTTGGCCTAACTAGGGCTTGAGTTGACTTGGGTCAACTTAGCCACCAGATTTGCCCCCAATGGGTCTTGGTGACCCATTGATCTCATAATAGGTCTAGGAATGCCTTGGAGTCAGATTGAACTCACCAGGCCACCAAAAATTAGGGTTTTAAGATTTTACTATTTGCAGCCCAAGTGAGCCTCAACTAGTCATTTGGTTTCCTAGACTCACTAAGGACTTGCCAAGACTGAGTCATGCTCAAAGCCACACCTAGGGGGGGTCTGATTTGAAAAAGGGATGTTACAAATGCCAATAAACAAAACAAAAATTTCGTCCCCGAAATTAAAGTTAAGTCTATGGAAGCTTTTCTACCGAGTTATCTTAAGCTTGTAACATCCATGTTGGTTGAATTGCTTAGCCAAAGTTAATACGCAAGGGCTAGCCCCAATAAACAAAAGACTAGCCTCTAACTTTAGAAGATTCTACTAGTAAGACAAAAAGAAAACAAATAAAATCTCTTGAGGAGTTAGGAGATGCACCTGACTAAATAACTCTGGGTACTTCTCCCGCATCAGGTCCTCGGGTTCCCAAGTATGCTCCTCTTGCCCGTGGTTCCTCCACAGGACCTTGACTAGCGGGATCTTCTTGCGGCGCAAGACCCGTATCCCCCTGTCGTCAATCCGTATCGGCTCCAATTGCACGGATCGGTCTGGAGCTACCGGCCCATCCGGGGCCGTAATCTGCAACTCCTGGCGTAGTAGAGCCCTCCTGAGCGAAGATACGTGGAAGACGTCGTGTAAGCCGGCCAGCTCCGGTGACAGCTCCAACCGGTAAGCTAAGGGGCCGATCCGCTCCAGGATCCGGAAGGGCCCCATGTACCTCGGACTGAGCTTCTTCCGCTGACCTCGCACTCGTGAAACTCCATGCATCGGCCGAATCTTCAAGAACACCCGATCCCCGATCTGGAACTCCACCTGACGATGCCGAGCGTCATAATACTTGGCCTGTCTGCTCTGCGCCTCTAACATCCGATCCCGGATCAGTCTGACCTGAGCCTCGGTGTCTTCCACGAACTCTGAATCTAGAATCTTCGGGTCCTCATCCTGTAGCCAAGATAACGGTGTCCTGCACCGTCTCCCATATAAAGCCTCGTAAGGGGCCATCCGTATGCTGGACTGATAGCTATTGTTATACGAGAACTCTACCAACGGCAACATCCGCTCCCAGGGCTCTCCACGATCCACAATGCACAGTCTCAGTAAGTCCTCCAGTGTCCTGTTGGTACGCTCCGTCTGCCCGTCAGTCTGGGGATGGAAGGCCGTACTGAAGGTCAGTCGGGAGCCGAGGTAAGCCTGCACTGATCTCCACTCTCTAGATGTAAACCGACCATCTCGATCTGATACAATCGTCCGGGGCACGCCATGATAACGGACAAACTGCTCCACAAACTTCCGAACCAACACTCCAACAGAGTCATCCTTCCTGATCGGGATGAACCTAGCCACCTTCGTCAGACGGTCCACGATCACCCAGATCGAATCGTTTCCCGTCCGTGATCGAGGTAGACCATGAATGAAGTCCATCGCGATGTCCTCAAATTTCCACTCCGGCACCGGGAGTGGCTGTAGTAATCCTGCTGGGTTCTTGCACTCGGCCTTCACCAGCTGACATGCCTCGCAGTGGGTCACAAAACGAGTGATGTCCTTCTTCATCCCCGGCCAATAGAGAGTCCTCTTCAAATCTGCCGTCATCTTCGTAATCCCGGGATGTACAGAATATCGGCTTTGATGAGCCTCAGACATGATGTCCTCCCGTATCTGCCCTCCATCCGGTATGTATGTCCGGCCCCTGAAGCACACCAGATCGCCTCGCATCGTATAGTCCCCAGCTGAGCCTGCCTCCAAGGCCCTGAAAATTGGCTCCAACTTGGCATCCTGCCTCTGCCAAACTCTGACTCTGTCTCGTATATCATCAGTGGTACTCGTCGCAACCAAATACTCCTCGAACAGATCGGTGTCGTCAGACGATACCAAGGTAATGTGCATATCCTCGAAGTTCCGCAATAACTCCAAAGACATGTTCTGGGACCCTGCTCCTGATGTGGCAGCTCGTCGGCTCAGAGCATCAGCTACAACATTTGCCTTACCCGGATGGTAGTGCATCTCGTACTGATAATCGGCTAGAAACTCCACCCATCTCCGCTGTCTGATATTCAGCTCCTTCTGCGTATCCACATATTTCAGATTTTTGTGATCTGAAAATATGTCGCAATGGACACCGTAGAGATAGCGTCGCCAGACCTTCAGCGCAAAGATAACCGCTCCCATCTCTAGATCGTGCACCGGGTAGTTTTGCTCATGCTTCTTTAGCTGGCGAGAAGCGTAAGCAATGACATGCCCATTCTGCATCAGAACAGCTCCCAAGCCCTGGTAGGAGGCGTCTGCATACACCTGGAATCCTTCCTTCCCCGAAGGGAGAGTCAATATAGGAGCCGAGGTGAGTCGCTCCTTCAGCTCCTGAAAAGCCGCCTCGCACTGCGGGGTCCACTCAAAAGGTACCTCCTTCCTCGTCAGAGACGTGAGTGGGAGGGCAAGACTAGAAAATCCTTCAACGAACTTCCGGTAGTAACCGGCAAGTCCTAAGAAGCTCCGAACATCTGTAGCTGTCTTCAACCGGGGCCAATCTCGGACTGCTTGAACCTTTGCCGGATCCACCGCCAATCCAGCTCCACTAATAATGTGACCCAGAAAGGCCACCTCCTTCAACCAAAACTGGCACTTGCTGAATTTTGCGTACAACTGGTGCTCCCGCAATCTCTGTAGTGTCAGTGCCAAATGCCTCGAGTGCTCCTCCTCGGTCCTCGAATAGATGAGGATGTCATCGATGAAGACGATGACAAACACATCCAAGTAAGACTCGAAGACCCGGTTCATGAGAGTCATGAACGCTGATGGCGCATTCGTGAGCCCAAAGGGCATCACGGTAAACTCGTATAGGCCATATCTGCTACTAAAAGCAGTCTTTGGGATGTCCTCCTCGCGGATCCGTAGCTGGTAGTAGCCCGATCTCAAGTCCAACTTTGAGAAGAAGTGGGCTCCCTCCAGCTGATCGAATAGCTCATCTATCCTTGGCAGCGGATAGGTATTCCGGACCGTCAGTCGATTCAACGCCCGGTAATCGATGCACAGCCTAAGTGTCCCGTCCTTCTTCTTGACGAACAACACAGGGGCTCCCCATGGCGAAGAACTTTGCCGGACATAACCGGCTTCTACCAGCTCCTGTAATTGGCTCCGAAACTCCACCAGCTCCTTTGGGGCCATCCGGTAGGGGGCTCTAGATGCTGGCTTAGCCCCTGGCACCAGCAAAATCTGAAAGTCCTGCTCCCTATGCGGGGGTAGCCCCGGTAACTTCTCGGGAAAAACATCCTCGAAATCTCGCACAACAGGAATCTCCGCTACAGGAACATTGGCCTCCGCCATCTCGAATAAAACCTGGTAAATCTCGTCGCCCTGTATGTGGGCCTTGACGGCCTGAATAGATGACAAAAATGAAAAGGAGGCATGTCTTATACCTTCTATTACGACGGAAGAATCTCCATGCCTCAGAATAATCTTCTTGGCCACGCAGTCAATTAGGGCATGGTTCCAATATAACCATGACATGCCCAAAATCAAATCATATGAAGGCATCCTCAGGATTGCGGCTGGTGCCTCGAATGCTTTCCCGCCAATTTGTGCCTCCATGTTGCAATGCGCAGTGGTGTGTAGCTCGGACCCGTCAGCTAGTCGTACCCTTAATGCCAAGCCGATGAATCTCTCCACGCCTGCCAAGCCGTCAATGAAGGATTCTGATACGAATGAGCGTGACGCGCCCGTATCGAACAGTGTATATGCGGGCTTGCCGCTGACGAAGACAATGCCTGGGGTAATAAAAAAAAATGTTTTTAGAAGCCTAACTATAGTTTTCTTTCCTAGCTTACAGTCTTCTAATTTTATGAGATTTAACAAAAGAAACAAGAAAACATTTTAAAAAAAAACAAGCTGGCGTACCTGTGATCACCTCCTCAGGGTGTCGAGGCTGAGCCAGATCCAACGCATAAACCTGCTCTCTTCCTTGTCGGCGGTCTCCGCCCTGATAGCCACGTCCTTGGCCGCGTCCTCGGCCTCCAAAATACTGCGCAGGTGGGGCAACCTGCGGTGCTGGAGGAGGTACCCCCCTCATGGGGCAGTTCCTCTTGATATGGCCCACCTGATGGCAGTGGAAGCATTCCGGCCGAGTGTAAGCTCCACCTCCCGGTCTCTGCACATCCCGCAACTGGGGTCTTGGTATCTCCCGAATCTGAATAGGCTGCGGGGCCAGTATCACCTGTTCCTTCAGCTCTTGCCTCTCCTCCGGTCGAGGCTGACCCTCCACCCTCTGTGCCTCTGTCACACGGCCTCGTCGCTGGTCGTTCCGGGCTCCCCGGCTCTGATCCTCCGTTGGCCGCTTCCGGCCTCTGGTGGTGTGCCAATCCGCCTCTAACCTCTTTGCCATCTCCAGAATACGGGTGATAGGCCCGTCCGATACAAAGAGAAGGGCATCCCTCATGTCTTCCCGCAGACCTTTGTAGAATCTCTTCGTGTACGCTGCCTCATCTAGCTGGTAAGAGTCTGCAAAACGTGCTAGATGGTTGAACTCTCGATGGTACTCCACCACCGTCCTGGTACCCTGCTTCAACTGCAAGAAGCGGTCCTCCAACTCGTCTCGGGCCGACTGCGGTACAAAATGTTCCAACAGCATGGGCCTGAACTCATCCCACGAAACCTCTGCAGCCACCCTCTCAGCAAAAGTAGAGTCCAGAACCGTCTTCCACCACCGCTTGGCGTGGGACTCTAAGCAGGACACAACCAATGGCACTCTCTCCTCCCACGGGCTCCGTATCCCTGTCAGCATTTCCTCCATAATGTCCAGCCATTCTTCTGTCCGCACTGCTGACTCTGTCCCCAAGAAGGACGGGGGAGAAAGTCCTCGAAAGATGCTGAGCCAGTTGGCTCCCGGTATCTGCTGTGGAGCCGGGGCCTGCTGGGCCCGGAAGGCATCCAAGATGGCAGTCAACGTCTGCCCCATATCGGTCTGCAGGAACTGAGCAGGAACCGGTGGTGGTGGGACAACTCCCGGAATCTGCTGGGCTCCACCCTGTGGTGTAGTCAGCACTGGGGGCTGCGCAATGAAAAATTCATCGTCAGAAAAAAAAACTTTTAACTTAATAAGATGGACAATTTATATGTGATCACCATATGGGCACACCACTGCTTCCGCTGCTTAGTTTGTCCCCAAACTAAACTCGTGCGGGGGTGACCCAGGGTTTGTGGACTGCTACTTTTTCGATCGTGATTACCGCCTCTGATACCACTTTGTAAGACCCCATTTTTTTTTTTTTTTAAAAACCCGGGGTCTTATGCCCAGAACCGCCGCTTTGCGGTGACACCTTCGCACCCGGGAAGGTAGTCACTACAACGCGCCGATTCTGCCGGCCTTTTCGATCACAATCAAGTAGCAAGTAGAACAGTAAAGAGAAATGCAGTCCACAATAGAAGTAAATCACATATAATATAAATAAGCTCCACGAGGGGAGTGTCCACAGAAATAACATCAGAGTAATGAGAGTAATAAAGGGCTTATGCCCGGTACATCAGAGTCCTCACTACAAGATCACTCATGCTGAAAATAAACTAACACTCGTACTAAAGATCGGGACTCACAGTCCCGGCAGTCTGGACTCTGGTGCTAGATTGCCCCGTCTCCAAGTGCACGGACCTCCGAGGCTGCTCCTCCGTGCTGCGCTCCACGTTCCCCTGTAATGGTGTTCGGTCGCCCGTCAGTCAAAAAGACTAAGTCCTATCGTCCCCCACCCCTTCCCCCATGCTCTAAGGCACCGAGCGGAGAGGAAGAAAGGGAAGGACATGAAGGTGGAGAGTAGTCAAAAACAAATGACGGTGGTCCTAACTTGCAGTTGTGTAATCGGGGAGCAATTAATAATAAGTGTTGTAATAGGTCAGACAAGAAGGAAAATAAGTAAGGTAATTTAAACCTTCACTTATGTGAGTACACATAAGCCAAGGGATCTTTTGCAAGGCTCCCATCGTATAAAGTGTCCCATACCACTTATACGTTGGGGTGTCGGTTATCAAACAGCAGCAAATATATATATATTGAAATTAACCTTTGATTTATAAACTTGCCCACACAAGCTTATAGACCAAGGGGTCGTTTTGCAAGTCCTAAAGTATAAGCGTCCCATTCCACTTATACTTTAGGTGTCAAGGTTGTTTTGAATGATTATGTATGCAACTATATGGTGGGTTAATGATGTTCATGCAGTGCAACTCACACACACGACTTTGTGTACACAAACCTTTAGTTCCCCCTTTCAGAGCCGTTACCTCCCAGGATACCTCCGTAGTGGCAGACGGAAGCGGTGGGTTGGGCCTCGCCCACCTCAAAACCAGTAAAAGCACCACTGGTCTGACCTATCGTACGCCCTCAACGCTTGGTGCACAAAGCGGACTCCTGCGTACTCTTGCCGACTGGACCGCCGGACTTAACCTTGGCTAAGTGCTAGTCACCTTGCCGAGTCAACGATATCGGTGTCGGTGCAATCGAACTCCCCGATATCGAGAACCCACCACCTTAATCTTTCCTATTTTTATGCACATGCAGCAGTTAATATAAGAAGTCAAGAGTAAAGCTCCCGGACCAAACCGTCCGGCTCAACCACAAACCGAGACTAAGCTCCCCGGACTAAACCGTCCGGCTCAATTCCAAACCTCATCCCTTGAGCACCGCGGGATGGCGCCCCCTTGAACACCTCGGGACGACTTAACCATTACCAACCCTAACTAATGAGTGTGTGCAATGTGAATCCCTATTAGGCTAATTACTCTTTCGTTTGTTTTAAGATTTACGTTAGCCCAGGACTGCCCCCGGCATACCCCGTGAAGGGCTCTCAAAGGGCACTAGGAACCAAGACGGCGGCATTACGGCCCGAAGTTCCCTTTCGCAAGGCACTTATTATTATTGGTTGTTTTTCCCTTCCCCGTTCCCTCTATAAATTGCATCAAACTAAACCTAGGGTGGGTTTGACTCTTCACTCTTACGGGGACGGCGACCTTTCGTCGGACCCGCGCACCTTCTAACACTTACTGACTCGATTCTCACCAGATCTTGAAACCTCCTTAGGTGATCCATTCTCTTCTAGGAATCCACCAACATGACCTATCCTTAAGTCAACACAACCTAACCCTATTTACACATTTCCTCATGGTTATTATCTACTGACCAACCTGTACTATATGATGTTCATGAAAACTCGACTCCTACTTTTCAACCAAATACCTCAGATTATTTATCGGGGGTCTATCCTAACAGGATTTGCCTAAATCCAAAGCATTAAATATTTTCCTAATAAATCAGATAATTTATTTATTTATTCTTAAGGGCCTAATATCATCATTTGAACATGAGATATGTCATTTTAGTTGATTCAAAACATCAAAGTTCTATGGTGAATACTAGTAGGCCTAAGTATCTATTTTTCCAAGGTTTGATAATTTACACTGATGTCCAAGGGGCCTAAATATAATTTAGTAATAAAATCATCTAGTTCTTGTTTATTGAAGCATCTATATAAAATATTCCTCCAAAAATCTTGAAATAATTACAGGGTGCTGGTATGATATTAAAAACAACATTTACAGAATTCCATATTTTTCTTGCTGGAAATTAAATTATAATAAATCATTTACTAATTAACAATCTAACCGGCTTTGTGAATCAAGTACTATAACAGCAACCCTAAAAATTCTTAAATAATTCTCAGTGCTATACAAGAGCCTAAAAACCTTAAATTCCAGATGTCATAATTTTCCAGCAATTTAACAAGCCCTAATTTATTTTTACAATCTAAAGCCCATATTAAAAGATTGTGAATGAACCTCTACAAACTCTCAACATGAAGTTCTATAAAAATTCAGGAATCAATGTTCTAATCAGCAAGATCTAAATCCAGAATTTTAACTGATTTTAATTAAATTAAAGCCACCAAACAATTGAAAACAACAAATCGGCTAATAATCATTTAACACATGAAGTATAACTTTTATTAATCATAAAATTCCAGGAAAATTACCATGTGTCTAGAACACTCTAAAACTCACTCTACTCAAGTTTCATAGCTTTTAGATGAGTTAAATTACTGTTTTGACCCTAAAGGCCCTTCTACCCTAAAACTAGGGTTTAGGATTTGAGGTACCTAGCTACCTCAAAATTCTCTAAGATTATAACCAGAGGGTTAAATATTCATTAACCACCTCTCCACCAAATATCAAGGCCATACAAGAGCATTTGCCCCTATGTCCTTCACAAACCCCCAAAAGTCCTCACTTTGGGTTTGTACCTGGGCCCTAGGGTAAATCCACCCTAACACATCTCCTTTGCTCCCCAAAGGTTCTTAGGATCATCCTAACCCATTGGTCACAACTTCAACCTCTGTTGAGGTGAGTTGACCACCCAATTGCCACAAGTCCCCTTTTTCCCATATTACCCTTCCCTAGGACCAAACTAGGGCTTGGTGGTTTCCTATTCAAAACTCAACCAAATGTGTTGAGATTTAATCCATACCTAGATATATGTAGCAGGGACACCTCACCAAAAATTGGGAGGGTATGGAGGTCATTTGACCCTTCAATTTCCTAACCCTAGCTTTTCTAGGTTTAGGGCAGAACCCTAAGTTACACTATCCAAAATGGTTTCAAATTTTTATAGGAGCTAGGTTTAGGTTATATTAAGCCCCTGTCCAAAATTCAAAGGATTTGGACCAAGGGTTAAGTGTGGGGATCCATCTTAAAATCTGCCCTACATATAGGACCTACCCTAGGAAAATGGCCCTACAGGTCTGTAGCCTTGTCCTATATTTTTCCATTACATATCAAACTGTAGATATTGAGATTGCCTACAAGTTTCTTGTTGGATACTTCTACTGAAAACATCTAGGGGTGCCCTAAACTTCACCTACAGTGAACTGCCCTAACTTGTAGGGTATACCTCTCACTAAAAAGCCTCTACAGGACAGTCCACTCATCCATATTTTTCCTATCACATATCAAACTGTAGGTATTTGAAATACCTACAACTTCTCTGATGGTCACATCCCCTGAAAATCCCTAGGGGTGCCCTAAAATTCTCCTACAGAAATCTGCCCTAGCTTGTAGGGTATAGCCTTCACTAAAAAGTCTCTACAGGTCAGCCTACTCATCCAAATTTTTCCTATCACATATCAAAATGTAGGTATTCAAAATACCTACAACATTTATGTTGACCAGTTTTGATGAATATACCTCCAAGGGACCTAAATAAATTTCACAAGGGTTCTGCCCTATTTATTAGGACACACCTATATTCAAATGACTCTACAGGGCAGAGTTCTCTACCAAATTTTTCCCACCACATATCAAACTGTAGGTAATTAAAATGTCTACAACTTTCATGTTATACACTTTTTCAGTAGGTGCCCATAAGGGGCCTAAAATTCAATTGCAGTAAAACTGTATAAATCAAAACAGAAAATCATTAATTAAAAAGTGTATGGGTTGTATAGTTTTGATACACAGGTGCCGCACGAATCTTGATGCAATCGTGCGGCACCTGTACTTCATCTTCTCCAGCAACCCTAAAGTAAGCCAGCCGCAGGTGTTTTTCACGGGCAACTTCCCGGCCACCCTGGGCGGCGCCACCACCGGGAAAACTCCTCCCTAAGTTCCCGGTGGTGGGGGCTAGCACTGCCGGCGGCTAGGGCGGCCGGAGGTGGCGGCGCCGCCCTACCCGAGCCCTCCAAATAGCCATGAAAATGGATATTTTCGGATTTTTTTCTCTACCCGGCCGGCTTGACTGAGCCCGACCTCCATCCTAAACAAGTTCTAGGATCTAGGCATGAGGAGAGGAGAGGGGGAGGACCTGAGTTCGGGCATGGATGCGGGTTGAGCGGCGCGACGTCATGGTGGCGGCGGTGGCGGCGTTTCTCCTCCTTGGTGGCTCCGGCAAGGCTCTCTCCTCCTGCTCTGATTTCGAAAACAATCTCCCCTCTCTCCTAAGTGAGCATATATAAGAGGAGAGGGGAGGGGGGGGGGCGGTTTTCATCAAGGGGCAAGTGCCTCTTCATGAAAAGGTTGGGAGGAGAGAGAGAGGGGTGGAGCCACCCCTTGGTGGCCGGGAAACGGTTGGGGGGAAGAGATGTCAGCCACTAGGTGGCTGTGGGCCCCTCTTTGGCTAACCCCATGCCTCCTCACACTTCAAAACACCCACTCACCTCTCCACCACCTTTTCTCTCTCCTAAATATATCAAAATTCTCACTTCTTTCTCTCTCCTAGTCACCCTCACGATTTCTTCTCCCTAAAAGCCTAAAGGCAGCCCATAATTAATATTAATACCTCATAATTCAAAAGAGAATGGAGGCTCTCCCTTTCACCAAAAAAAATAATCCTCTTTTCTCACTTTCTCTCTCCTATATTACTCTTCCAAAAATTGACCTAACCCTCTCTCCTAGTCACCATGTTGACTAGCCTAGGGTTTAGGCTATAGGCAGCCATATTATCCCTTACTATTACCTCATGAGCCTACATGAGGGCTTGAGCTTGAGTTAACCTAATTGAACTAGGTTTGACTTGATTTGGGCTTAGGGTTGACTTGGTCAACTTGACCTTTTGGGTCACCATCAAAGGACTCCTAGTGACCCATTGACCTCCTCTAAGGCCTAGGTATGGTTAAGTAGGGTGGGTTTGACATAATGAGGGTGAATTGTCTCAAAGGAAGGTCACCTTGGCCTAACTAGGGCTTGAGTTGACTTGGGTCAACTTAGCCACCAGATTTGCCCCCAATGGGTCTTGGTGACCCATTGATCTCATAATAGGTCTAGGAATGCCTTGGAGTCAGATTGAACTCACCAGGCCACCAAAAATTAGGGTTTTAAGATTTTACTATTTGCAGCCCAAGTGAGCCTCAACTAGTCATTTGGTTTCCTAGACTCACTAAGGACTTGCCAAGACTGAGTCATGCTCAAAGCCACACCTAGGGGGGTCTGATTTGAAAAAGGGATGTTACAGACTGACTGTATAGGCTAACACCTAAGTCACAAGATCCTGATAGATACCAAGAGCTTATAGATATTCACTATCATGGCCCAGTCTAAGGATTATTCTAGCACCAGACCTCCAGCATGCAACTTAGCTAAGTTTGGCATCTGGAAGGCGAGGATTAAATTATATATGAATTCTATTGATGAAAGCATTTTTGCTTCTATTTTGTCAGGTCCCCCAAGAGCACCTGCTGCTGCTACTGCCTCATCATCTGATATGAGTGCAGTGCCTCCTCCAGATTATAATGATGAATACAAGAAGGCCAAAATTGCAGATGCCAAGGCAATGAACATACTAGCTCAGACAATGTCTGATGAGGTGTTCCAGAAGGTGGCTGACTGCTCCTCAGCAAAGGCCATGTGGGACACACTGAACCAGATTGTAGCTGGTTCAGCTGATGAAAGGAAGGACAGGAGGTCCAACCTGATCTCACAATATGAGAACTTCAAAAAGACTGATGCTGAATCAGTTGAAGCCATGTACACCAGGCTCAGCTCAATCATCAATGAGCTGAGGACCCTGGACAAGGACATATCATTGACAGAGGTCAATGATAAGATTCTTATGTGCTTCCCTAGCACATGGGATCTAAGGATCTGGCCCATCAAGGAAGCCAGAAGTACTAATGAGATCTCAACTGAAGCTCTCCTCGGCAAGCTCAAGTCTTTTGAGCAAGTGCTGAAGACCAGAGAAGCAGAAGCTGAAGCCAAGACCCCCACTCCAACAAGAAAAGAGCAATCTCTAGCTCTTAAGGCTACAGATGTTTCTGAAGGCAGCCAATCTAATGAGGAACTAATGGCACTGTTTGCCAAGAGGTTTCTCAAGATGGGAAGAAAGGAGTTCAGAAAGAAGTCTTCACGCTATGAAGACAAACCAAGGTATGATCGATCTCCTGCTAAAGAAATTATTTGTTATGGTTGCAGGAAGCCTGGACACATCTTGCCAGAGTGTCCAGAGGAGAAGAACAAAGAAAAGAGAAAAGATAAAGAACAATACAGGAAGCACTCCAAGCCATCCTCCTACAAAAACAAGAAGAAGGAGAGAGGTTTCATTGCTGAAACCTGGAGTGATTCTGATGAAGAATCCTCCTCATCAAGCTCAAGTGAAGATGAGGAAGAGAAGAAGGCAAAAGAAGTTTGCCTAATGGCAATAGATGCCTGCAGCAATCACTCTGCTGCAGAGAATTCTGATTCTGATGAAGAGATGCCTACTGAAGATGAGGTACTTGATTCTTATGATTTTACTTCAGAAGAATTTAAGTTAGAATTTAAATCATTATGCTTAGATCTGATTAGTTCAGAAAAGGAAATAAAAGAACTTAGAAATAGGTTAGCTGACTCAGAATCATTAGCCTCTGAAAATATTAGGTTAAAGGAAGATCTCACTACTTGTAGTGAAGAAATTAAATTTCTTAAAATGGAATTAGCTAAGTCTAAGAGATTAGAAGAGTCACTTAATGGTAGAAGCCTTAAGTTGTTAGAGATTACCAGCATGACCAACACTAGGTCAGGTAATGATAAACTAGGCTTAGGAGCTTCTCCAAGTGAGCCCCCAGTATTTCTTAAAAATAATCTTTCAACTCCAGTGAACTTCATTTCAGCTAGTGGAAAGAAGAACACTGAGCAAGTAAATCTGGTTAATAAAACCCTAAATAAAGCTAAGAGAGAAAAGAGAAAGAAGTTCTTTAAAGAAATGCAAAAAGTGTCGAACGCCGCTCGACGATCGGAAGCTCCATGGTCGAACGAAGCTCGACGATCTGAGCGCCCATCGTCGAACGTCGATCGACGATTTCAATATGATTTTCAAAATCATAATCAATTCCATAGAAACCTAAATGAGAATAGAAACCCTAGGTTTGTTGACCCATCATCTGCATGGAGAATACCACCTAGGAGATCTCACCCTCTAGGTTATCACCCTCAGCCTGCATTCTCATATATTTCCAGTTTTTCTTATGTGAAAAACAAGGGACCCAAGGTTACCTGGGTCCACTCTGTCTAAATGAAATTTTTGCAGGTGAAGGCCTATCCAATCACTCAAAATAAGTGGTATTTGGATAGTGGATGCTCTAAGCATATGACAGGAAATAAAGATCTACTGTCAAAGTTCAAAGCTAAGCTCGGCCCAAAGGTTATCTTTGGAGACTCCAGCTGTGGTCAGACAGAAGGCTATGGCAAGATCACAATTGGAGCAGTTACCTTCAAGAGAGTTGCTTATGTCAATGGACTGAAGCATAATCTGATTTCAGTCAGCCAGCTATGTGATGTTGGCTACCAGGTTTCTTTTTCTAACTTCTCTTGCAATATTACTTTAAATAATAATGTTGTTTTAGTAGGTAATAGAATAGGCAATATTTATTTAGTAGATTTTAATTCATCACATTCTGAAATTTGCCTGTTTAATGAAGTAACCCTTAATAATAATTCCCTATGGCATAAACGGCTTAGTCATGTAAACCTTAAGAATATATCTAGGTTATCTAAGCACAACCTTGTTAGAGGTTTACCTTCTTGTCCCTACAAGAAGGAGAGCCTATGCAAGGCTTGTCAGCTAGGCAAGCAAACCAAGAATTCTTTTAAATCTGTTAATAAAAGTGACTCTCCTAGAATCCTGTATTTATTACACTTGGACCTTTTTGGCCCAATAAATGTACAGAGTTTAGGAGGGAAGTATTACACTTTAGTAATTGTAGATGACTTCTCTAGGTTCAGTTGGGTTTTCTTTTTGAGAACTAAGTCTGATAACTTCAAAGCCCTTACAGACTTTCTATTATGTGTGCAGACTGAGTACTCTACTCATGTGGCCTTGATCAGAAGTGATCATGGTACTGAGTTTGACTCTCTTCTCATGCAAGAATTCTGTGAGAGAGAAGGTATCAAGCATAGCTTCTCAGCTCCTAGAACTCCCCAACAAAATGGGGTAGTTGAAAGGAAGAACAGAACACTCATTGAAGCTGCTAGCACATTGTTGGCAGATGCTAACATGCCTCTATCCTATTGGGCAGAAGCTGTTAGTACAGCCAACTATGTCTTGAATAGAAGTTTGATACACAAACTTAAGTGTAAAACTCCTTATGAGTTGCTTAAAGGAAAGAAACCTAAAATTAATTATTTTAGAGTTTTTGGCTGTATTGTTTATATTCATAATAATAATAAAGAATATATTAGAAAATTTGAAGCAAAAGCTTCAATGGGAATCATGCTCGGATATTCCCAAGTAAGCAAAGCTTATAGGGTTTATAACAAATCTACCTGTAAGATTGAAGAATCGGTGCATGTTTCCTTTGATGAGCATCAGATGTTTTACAAGGAGAAAGAAAATTCTCCTTCCTCTAGTTCTTTGCAGGTACATGATGCCCCTCAAGAAATCCTTCAACTTTCAACTCTTCAGATCACTGAATAAGACAGTGATGAAGACATTACTGAAGCTGTTGAAGCTGTTGTTGTACCACCAACAGTAGATCAAATTCCTCTTGAGGAATTAATCCCAACTGTTGCTGAAGATCACATCCCACCTGCTGATATTGTCACACTTAGAGATCACCCAACATCTCAAGTGATTGGAGACATATCAGCTGGTGTGCAAACAAGACACCAATTAAGACAGGATATGATGCATGCTTGTTTCCTCTCACAGGTTGAGCCCCTCACCTTTAAAGATGCAGAGCTAGATCCCCACTGGATCATTGCAATGCAAGAGGAACTCAATCAGTTTGAGAGATGTAAAGTTTGGACTTTGGTTCCAAGACCTAAAGGCCAACTGATCATAGGCACCAAGTGGGTGTATAGAAACAAGTTAGATGCAAATGGAATTATAGTAAGGAATAAAGCAAGGCTTGTAGCTCAGGGCTACAGACAGGAGGAAGGTATAGATTATGACCAAACCTTTGCTCCTGTTGCAAGGCTAGAAGCAATAAGGATCTTCTTGGCCTATGCAGCCTACATGAAGTTTAAGGTGTTCCAAATGGATGTCAAAAGTGCATTCCTAAATGGTGAGCTTAAGGAAGAGGTGTTTGTTGAACAACCACCAGGGTTTGTTTCTTCAACTCAGCTTTCTCATGTTTTTAAGTTGCAGAAAGCTCTTTATGGACTAAAGCAAGCTCCTAGGGCCTGGTATGAGACCTTAGCTAGTTTCCTGTTAGAGCACAACTTTACTAGGGGAGTAGTTGATAGAACCCTTTTCGTCAAGCATCACAAGGACACAATCCTGTTAGTTCAGGTGTATGTAGATGATATTATTTTTGGCTCCACTGATCCCAAACTTTGCAAAAGGTTCTCTGACCTGATGCACTCTAAATTTGAGATGAGTAGCATGGGTGTGCTGTCTTACTTTCTTGGTCTCCAAGTTAAGCAAGATGCTGATGGTATCTTCATCTCCCAATCCAAATATGCCAAGGAATTGGTAAAGAAATTTGGGATGGCTGATGCTTCAGCAATGCCTACACCTATGGCTACTAATGTAGTTATTGATTCTGATGATCACGGCAAGCCAGTTGATCAAAAGACTTATAGGGCCATTGTTGGTTCCCTATTATATCTAACTGCAAGTAGGCCTGATATAATGTTTGCTACATGCCTTTGTGCTAGATTCCAGGTCAACCCCAAGGAATCTCATCTGATTCTTCTAAAGAGAATCCTGAGATACCTGAAAGGATGTCCTAATCTAGGACTTTGGTACCCAGCTGAGTCAGAGTTTGAATTAATTGGATATTCTGATTCTGACTATGCTGGTTGCAGAGTTGACAGGAAGAGCACCTCAGGAACTTGCCAGTTCCTGGGAGAGAGATTGGTCTCTTGGTTCTGTAAGAAGCAGGCTTCTGTCTCAACTTCAACTGCAGAGGCTGAATATATAGCTGCTGCTAGTTGTTGTTCACAGATCCTGTAGATACAAAACCAGCTTGTGGATTATGGTTACTCACACAAGAACACCAAAATTATGTGTGATAGTACCAGTGCTATTTCAATTGCACAAAATCCAGTGCACCACTCTAGAACGAAGCACATTGAGATTCGGCACCATTTCCTGAGAGATTGTGTGGAAAAGAACAAGATCTGTCTTGAGTTCATATCCACTGAGTTTCAGAGAGGTGATATATTCACCAAGCCCTTAGATGAACAGAAGCATCTGTTCTTTTTAGTTCAACTTGGCATGATCAATGGACGAGACTAAGTGTGACTATATCTGCCTTTGTTGAAATCTGCTTGAAGATCGTCGAACGATGATCGAAGATCGTCGAACGGATTAAGCCTATCGTCGACCTCTGGTTAATGATAGCTTATCTGTTTGAAGATCGTCGATCGACGTTCGACCATCGTTGAACAGGTTGAGCTCATCGTCGATCTCTGAACGACGACAGCTTGTTGCTTGTGAAGCCAGAAATAGCCGAACGATGGTTCGACTACTCTGCTTCTGAGCCGATCGTCGAACGGCCGTTCGACTATCGGGTCAAGTATCTTTTTAATAGATCGACTATTCCCGGTCTAATATAAAGCCGATAGTCGACCTAGGTTAAAAGATCTTGTGTTTTATCGTCGACGGAGCGTGCCCTTTCGCATTCTGCTTTCCCGCTTGCGATTTTCCGGGTGTTTCGTCTTCCTCGTTCTCTCCAGCTTTCCCAAGCTTTCTCCAGCGAATCCATGGCGTTCTCTCCAGCAGTTCTAGCAGTCGTGAAATTTGATGCAGGATTTAGTGTGGATTTCGACGCGTTCAGCAGCTGCGATGCAGGAATCGTAGAAGTTCTACAGCTTTGCAGGGATCAGGGATTAGAGAAGTTAATGTCTGAAAGGATTAAGATAAACATTCCAGAAATCAAAGAATGGGCTTTCACGTCGTCTTCCTCAGACGAATCGATGACTGGTACCATCGGCGGAGAAGAGGTAATCCTGACTCCGGCCGTTTTATCTGATGTTTTTGGATTAGTTAATGGTGATGAGGATTATGAGCAAGATGCTCAGGAATTCGGAAGAATGTTGGTTGAGCTGGGACATGCTGAGGGCATTCCCACGAAGCTGCTCAAAGTGAATTTTCCTTTCAAAATCAAGTTTCTGGCTGAGTTAGTAGGAAAAGTGCTCCTGGGTAAGCACTCTGCCCACGATAACATAACAAGGCAGCAATTCGCACTCATGTGTGTGATTGTTAATCGAAAAAGGATAGATTGGGCAGCAGTTGTGTTTGATTTAATCAGGAAAAAGACTGGTAAGAAGGAAGTCACCCTAGGAAGGGTCATTGGAATCTTCCTTAAAGAAAAATTCCCCCAGCTGCTGAGTTCTACCGCAACAACAATCAACGCAAGCAAGAAGATGGATCCCCACTTGTTCTCTAAGTGGAAGAGATCGTTTGTGAAACCTGCTCCAGCAACATCTGAGGACACAAGGACTGCATCAGTCACTCCTCACCATGTTGAAGCTGGCTCAGCTCTCCCTTCCTCCTCCTCTGCTTTGCTGTCTGCCTCAGTTGAAGTACCATCAACTTCAGCTGAAGTACGACCTTCTTCCTCTGCTGCTCCAGAAACAACTACGGTTGTTCCTCTTTCCCCTCCAGCTTCTCCTATTCTTTCTCATCAAACTAGGCTATCTATTCCTAGTTTTGATTTGTTAGAATCTGAGAGAATTCCTACTCCTCCTCTGTCTCCATCACATTCTCCAGTTAATTCCCCAATTAACTCTCCTGCTCCATCTCCTGCTCCATCTCCTGTACAATCTCCTGTACAATCCCCTGTTCACATCATTTCCCATCCCAGCACCACTACCATATCTGCTGCAGCTCCATCCACTTCACTTCCATCATCCTTTGAAATCACTCCTGAATTCATCTCTCGCATTGTGGAGTTGATTACCCCGTCAATCAAGACCATGATTGAAGAGGCAATCGCTCCCCTTACATCCTCCATTGATATCTTATCAGCCTCCATCAAATCCCTCTCAAAATCAGCTGAGCCATCTTCCTCAAGGGGCCTGGTTTCAGTCTCCACTGAAATCAAGCAGGGGGAGATGTTCCATGAAGATGCCTCAGACCATCCTGCCTCCCCTCCAGCTATAAAAGATACAGTCATGACTGCCCAGGAAGAATCTGCTCAAGTTGAGACAGAAGTAGTTCCAGATGCTGATATGTCTGTTCAGGAAGAAATAGCTCCAGCTGAGGAAGAGGTTGCTCCAGCTGAGATAGAAATAGCTCCAGTTTTGTCAGATAAGGAAATAGCAGATGGAATCCTGCTATCTGAAATTGCAGTTAAAGTCTGCTTAGAGGACCTTATTACTCCTGTGATTGCCAGATTCCTAGAAGGAATTATAACTTCTTATCTGAATGAATCATGGGAGATAGTCAAGTTTGAAGGTAATTCCCTTATTCGATTTATTGATGAGTCAATTAATTTGCTTGCTAGTGAATACCTTGAAGCAATGATTATGGTTTATTTAGCAGATCTATGTTCATAATTCTACAGATGTTATTAGAGAAGATTTAACTGCTCAGATAATAGCAGTTGTTTCTGAGGCTGCTCCAAGTGCTTCTGATATTCAACTAGATCCTGAATTGGATTTGTTTTTAGATGATAGAGAGGATGCTTCTGAAAATCAAGAGGAAATCAAAGTTGATTCTCCTGTTCTAAGTAAGGAAGAAATTCAAGCAAGAGCTGCCTGGGAGTTAAGAGTACAATCTTTAAAAGAGAAAGATTCAGAAGAGCTGCAAATTGGAAAGTCATCCATCTGGGATGACTCACCAGGTTTGGATTTAGACTCCCTTCTGGCTCTGGATGCCATGGAAGAGGAAAAAGAAAAGTCTGCTCTAAAGCTTAAAGAAAAGGCTGTTTCAGAAGCCTATGATCCTTATGAGAATCCTCCCTCATCTCATTCAGATGATGATGATGATTTTGATGTTTCTGAGAAATCAAAGAGAAAGAAAGCTGCCTCAAAGAAGAGAAAAGCTGCTCCTCCTCCTCCTCCACCAAATAAGGATAATGATACTCCCTATTATATTTTGAAGGGCATTGACCCTAAATCCAAGGATTTTCAGCATTGGATGAGGTTTTCAAAGAATCAGCAGAAGGAAAGAAAAAGAACTAAGAGGTATGACAGTCCTGTCTCAAGATGGACTCCCAAAGGTCCTCCTCCTCCTCCAGGTGCAGGAGCCTCTAGGAATCTAGCTGCTAATCAATCTGCCTCCTATGGAAAATCTGCTTCCTTTCAGCCCCAGCCAAGACAAAGTTATCAAATCTCTCAAGGAAAATCATTTTCTGGTTCTCAAAGACAAATGAAGGAGGTTGTGGCTCAAAGACCAACTTTTTGCCCACCTCCTTCTCCAAAGAAAAGAATTCCATCACCTTCTCCAGTTCAGTCTGAGGAAATTGTTTCAAAAGGTAAATAGTTTACTTTGTTTTAAACCTTCTAGCAAGACCCTTTTGCTAAGTATACTCTAATGTCTTATCTAGTTATTCAAGATAAAATAGCTGATGCTGCTTCTCCTGAGCCTGTGTATGAAAATCCTGAGCTTGATCCTAACTTTAGGATGGCTCGCTTTCAAGAACTAGTTGGAGCAGCTCAGATAAGAAAAGCTAGAGCAGAAGGAAAAGATACGACTGGTTTTACTACCATGTCGGCTTATAGAAAGAAAGAGTTTGAAAAGTTCCAAGTCAATCCTGAGATTTTTGATCCAGCAAAATACATGGAAAAACATCCTGAAGCTGTTGTCCCCAGAGCTACAGAACTGAAGATCATTGGCGTGCAGGATTTAAAAATGTCAAAGAAAGAATCAGATGACCCTCTAAGAAAAATTTCCTTTGTTTCTAGTTCTTCTAATCCTTTACCAGACTCTAAAGATTCTTAATAGTTTGATTAACTGCTGTGCTATATTTGTTTATCTGTTTGATAATCTGTTAGTTAATTGTTATCTATTTACTGTATTATTTTAGTGTTCTATAGCTAGCTGTATGTTTTAGATTTTGAGAGACTTAACTCAAATAGGGGGAGATTGTTGGTACCCTAGTTTGATTTGAGTTTAGTCTTGCCTTTGTTAGTCCCTTGACCCAAGAAATATCTATGGTCATTGGTTTGGAGTCTAGCTGTAGAGTCCTCACTTTTCCAAATTGAGAATTTGGTTAAGTTGTTTGTTCGTTTGACTATCGTCGAACGCCGCTCGACTATCGTCGACTAACTGCTCGACGATCGTCTACCAGTTGCTCGATGTTATGTCTGTGAGGATAGTTCGACTATCGGTTGATAGTTCGACTATCGGTTGCCTTGATAGTTCGACTATCTGCTTGGATAGTTCAACTATCTGATAGTTCGACTATCTGTTGATAGTTCGACTATCTGTTCTCCCTTGGTAGTTCGACTATCTGCTTAGATAGTTCAACTATCTGATGGTTCGACTATCTGTTGATAGTTCAACCATCTGTTGCTCTCTGATAGTTCGACTATCTGTTGATAGGTCGACTATCTGTTTCGCTTTGATAGTTCGACTATCTGTCCTGATAGTTCGACTATCTGATAGTTCGACTATCTGCTGATAGCTCGACTATCTGGTTTGGTTTGATAGTTCGACTATCTGTTGATAGATCGACTATCTGTTTTCTGAGGTAGGTCGACTATCTGCTTGATAGGTCGACTATCTCTGTGCGCTTGATAGTTCGACTATTTGTCCTAGATAGATCGACTATCTGGTAGTTCGACTATCTGTCCTGATAGTTCGACTATCTGCTGCGGTAGCTCGACTATCTGTTTGATAGCTCGACTATCTGGATCGTTCGACTATCTGCCCGATAGTTCGACGATCTCCTTGCGTCGTTCGACGATCTTCGAAGGTCGTTCGACGCTTTCTGTCTGCCTTTGTATTTTGTATTTATTTATTATATTATTTAATACATTATCTGGCATATCTTTTTGGATGTATTATGATAATATTTCCAGGCAATATTTGCTCCATCTCTTTTGCCTGAGTCAAATCTTTTTAGATAAAGTTGTTTGTCTTATTAGTTGACATTGTTAAATTACTTTATCTGCTGTCAGTCCTTTATAGCCGTTAGACTGATAAGTCTTCTTTTTTCTATAAAGAGTTTATTTCTGATGTGACTTTATTTAGTACTTTATTATCAGATTGCTTCCTGCAGCTTCCTAGAAAAAGGGTTATTCCTTTTATAGAATGTTTCTGCTGCAGAGTTTGTTCTGTCTTCTTGATATTTACAGCCAGGTCTCAAGTCTCAGAAGAAGACAAATTATTCAAACTGAAGAAGCCGTTGCTTGCTGATGCTATATAAAGGACCCTTTGAAGAAGGATTGAAGCTAGCTCACGAGTTGCAAGATATTCTCAAGCGTTCAAGCCTTCATCAAGTTCAAGTCTTTTTGCTCTCAGCAATCTCCATCTATCTGAGAAGTGTTAAGATCTTCCTCTCTTCTTCAACCTGAGTTCTCCTGCTTTCAGGAAGATCTAACTCAGAGTTCTTTTGAAGAAGAAGAAGAAGATAGCTGCTTGAAGATCTTTGATTTTATTATTTAATTTCTTCCTGTAGTTTTTCCTTCAGAGCTTTTCTGAAGAGTTTTTTCTGCACTGAAGCAAGACTTCACCTGGACATCTTTGAGCCAGGGGGAGCCTTGATTCTTTAGAGCTTTCTAGCTCAGTGCAAGCTTTTGTGCTTCTCTAATCTATTGTAAAATAGAGAAGACATCTTAACCTTCTTCCCCCTCCTGTACAGGGTTATTACTCCCTTCAAAAGTATCCCTTGGTGGCAGGGCACCTGATCAAAAACCTGTGCTTGGTTTTTAGACACCTGATCAAAAGTCTAAAGGTTTTCTGGATCTACCTGAAGAAGATCCTGTTGGTGGCAGGGCACCTGATCAAAAACCTATAGTGGATTCCTACTTTGGTGGTAGAAGAGTGGACGTACCCAAGTTGTTTGGGGAACCACTTAAACTCCTTGTGTCGTCTGGCTTGTTTATTATATTTCCTGTACTGTGGCTGTGAATAGATATAACTAGGTTGCTAGTTGCTGGTTAGGTTTTCCAAGCCTTAACTGTAATTACAGTTAGCTTGAGGTTGCACATCACTTGTGTTAGGCTTTAAGGTTAAATCAATATCTATAATCTTTTCATTCCGCACTTCACTCCAAGGGAGTTGGGTAGACAGTTAAGTTTTGTATTGTGCAAAATTTGATTACTCTATTCACCCCCCCCCCCTCTAGAGTAGTATCTATCCCTTCTCTTTCACCTACTGAAAAAGTGTATAGCATGAAAGTTGTAGGTCCTTTTAATACCTACAATTTGATATGCTGCGGTGAAATTTTGGTAGAGTACCTAGACTTGTAGGGCCATTTGATTATGGGTATATCCTAGGTTTAGGGCAGTTTTATTATAAAAATTATTTAGGCCCTTTGGAGGCTTGTTCATCAAAATTGATCAACATGAATGTTGTAGGCTTTTTAATTATCTACAGTTTGATATATTATGGAAAATTATAGGACAAGTCTTCTGACCTATACGGCCATTATTCTGGGGTAGGTCCTACAAATAGGGCAGATCTTTGAAAAATTCCCCACACCTAATCCTTGGTCTAAATGCTTTGAATTTTGGACAGGGGCTTGATATAACCTAGACCTAGCTCCTGTAAAAATTGGAATCCATTTAAAGAAGTGTAACCTAGGGTTTTGCCCTAAACCTAGAAAAGCTAGGGTAAGGTAGTTGAAGGGTCAAATGACCTCCAAACCCTCCCAAATTTTGGTGAGGTGTCCCTGGTATAGGTATCTAGGTATGGTTCAAATTTCAACTCATTTGGTTGAGTTTTGATTAGGAATCCTCTAAACCCTAGTTTTGACCTAGTAGAAGGAAGCTTAGTGAGAAGGTTCTTTGCACTCTGGTATGATCATCTCACCTCAACAGAGGTTGAGATTTTGACCACTGGTTTAGTTTGGTCCTAAGATTACCCTTAGGGAAGATGGGATGATTTAGGGTAAGTGTACCCAAGGGCCCAGGTTCAAACCCTAAATGTGGATTTTGGAGTCTTATGAAGGATATAGGGGCAAATGCCCTTGTATGACCTTGATATTTAGTGGAGAGGTTGTTAATGAGTTTGTAACTCTCTGGTTGCAATGTTAGAGAATTTTGATGTAAATAGCTACCTCAACACTTAAACCCTAGTTTTAGGGTAGAAGGGATTTTAGGTCAAAACAGTGTCTTAAACTCTTTTAAAAGCCATGAAATTTGGGTAGTGTGTTTCTAGGGTAGTTAGGACCCTTGGATAATCTTACTAGAATTTTTGGATAGGTATTTCTAGTACTTCATTCATGAATGTGGGTATAGCCCTTTTTGATGTTTTATTTACTAAAGATTTTTAATTCAAATAAGGCCCCCTTGAAACTCTGGAATTAGATGTTTTTGTCCAGTAGGAATGCCCATGAATTTTAGTTCAATTTTATGTTGATTAAATAGAATAGTTCCTTCACAAGTATTATTAAAGGGCTCTATGTTTTAAAAATATTTTATGGCATAAATAGTCTCTGGAAAATTATGAAAGTTGGTAAATAGTGTTTTTAAATCATTATGAATCAGTGGGATTTTTCTCTGGATTTTTGGAGTTATGGATTTAGTACTTGATTCACAAGCATGCTAGATTAGGATTTTAGAAAAAGATTTATTATAAATTAATTTCCAGCAGGAAAATTATGAAACTTTTACAGTACTGTTTTCATGGTATTTCTAATTCCTGTAATTAATCCAATTTATTTGGAAGAGAATTTGATGTAGTTTATTCATTAGACATGAAGGAAATGGATTATTGCAAAAATAAGTTTAGGCCCCTTAGACCATAGGAAAAATTGTCAAATCTTGGATATGTCATTTTTAGATACATTAATATTTGTCTTAAATTTATTATGATTTATACATGACTGAAAAACATAATCCTTGTACAAATTTGGAAGACCTTGGATTTTAGTAAAATTAATTAATTAATAGCTTAATTGAGAAAATTGTTATAACCGGGAATTGATTCTATTATGTCGTGATAGGCCCTTAGAAAATAACTTAGGCTGTTCGGATGAAAACACAAAGGACATCCTATCATAGACATCACTTAGTATAAGGTGATCTGCATTTAGTAATTTTGGGAAATGAGAAACAAGATAAGATTTGGGTTAGCATAAGGACGGCTTGTGTTGGTTGGATTTAAAGAAAGAGGATGGATCACCATAGGAGGTCTCAAGTGTGGTGAGGAATGAGTTGATGCGCTCTAAGGTGCGCGGGACCGACGAAAGATCGTCGTCCCCGTAAGAGTGAAGAGTCAAATCCACCCTAGGTTTAGTTTGATGCAATTTATAGAGGGAACGGGTAAGGGAAAAACAACCAATAACAATAAGTGCCTTGTGAAAGGGAACTTCGGGCCGTAATGCCGCCGTCTTGGTTCCTAGTGCCCTTTGAGAGCCCTTCACGGGGTATGCCGGGGGCAGTCCTGAGCTAACGTAAATCTTAAAACAAACGAAAGAGTAATTAGCCTAATAGGGATTCACATTGCACACACTCATTAGTTAGGGTTGGTAATGGTTAAGTCATCCCGAGGTGTTCAAAGGGGCGCTGTCCCGTGGTGTTCTAAGGGATGAAGTCGGGAGATGAACCGGACGGTTTAGTCCGGGGAATTTGGTCTCGGATGTGGTTTATACGGACGGTTTAGTCCGGGAGTTTGACACTTTAAAATTGTTATATATTAAACCGCTGCATGTGCATAAAATTAGGAAAGATTAAGGTGGTGGGTTTTCGATATCGGGGAGTTCGATTGCACCGACACCGATATCGTTGACTCGGCAAGGTGACTAGCACTTAACCAAGGTTAAGTCCGGCGGACCAGTCGGCAAGAGTACGCAGGAGTCCGCCTCGTGCACCAGGCGTTGAGGGCGTACGATAGGTCAGACCAGTGGTGCTTTTACTGGTTTTGAGGTGGGCGAGGCCCAACCCACCGCTTCCGTCTGCCACTACGGGAGTATCCTGGGAGTTATCTCCAGAAAGGGGGAACTAAAGGTTTGTGTACACAAAGTTGGGTGTGTGAGTTGCACTGCTTGATCATCATACCCACCATATAGCTGCATGTCATAATCATTCATAACAATCTTGACACCTAAAATATAAGTGGAATGGGACGCTTATACTTTAGGACTTGCAAAACGACCCCTTGGTATATAAGCTTGTGTGGGCAAGTTTATAAATTAAGGTCAATTTGATATATATAAATCTGCTGCTTGATAACAGACACCCCAACGTATAAGCGGTATGGGACGCGTTATACGATGGGAGCCTTGCAAAAGATCCCTTGACTTATGTGTACTCACATAAGCGAAGGTTTAATTTCTTACTTACTTCCTTTCTGTTATACCTATTACAACACTTACATTGCTCCCCTGTCATAACTTGCTAGATAAGTCCACCGTCATCTGCTTTTGACTACTCTCCACTTTCATGTCCTCCCATTTCTTCCTCTCTGCCCGGTGCCTTAGAGCGTGGGGGAAGGGGTGGGGGATGATAGGGCTTAGTCTTTTAGACTAACGGTTTTCGAACCATATCATATTAGGGGATCGCGGAGCCCAGCATGGAGGAGCAGCCCAGGAGGCCGGTACACTTGGAGATGGGGCAGTCTAGCACTGGAGTCCAGACTGCAGGGACCGTGAGTCCTGACCTTTAGTAGAGTTTTAGTCTTGCTTCCGCATTGAGTGATTTTGTAGTGAGGGTTTGATGTACCGGGCATGAGCCCTTATATTTCTAGTATCATTGTATTCTGATGTTTTCTGTGGACACTCCCTTCGTGGAGTTTTTATTTATATGTGATATTTTCTTCTGGTGGACTTGCTTACTTTTCTTGCTTGCTACTTATTGTGATCGAAAAGGTCGGCAGAATCGGCGCGTTGCAGTGACGACCTTCCCGGGTGCGAAGGTGTCACCTCAAAGCGGCGGTTCTGGGCATAAGACCCCGGGTTTCAAAAAAAAAATGGGGTCTTACATGGTAGACCTTCTGGGGTATCCACTTCATCTTGGATAACTGGTGCAGCTTCCTTGATGGTCAGATTGTCCTTCATCTGTTCTGTACCTGTAGTACTAGAAGAGGAGCTTGACAGCTCCCTGTTAATCATTCATGACTTATCAAAGACTATATGCTCAGTCTCTTTTATAACTTGGATTTTCAAGTTGTAATCTCTATAGGCTTTACTATGATTGTTGTACCCAACAAAGATCTCATCAAAGGACTTGGCAGCAAATTTAGTCTCATAGGACTTTCCATTATGAAGCACATAACACTTGCTGTCAAAGATCCTGTGATAACTTAGATTTGGATTTCTGCCCTTCAAGATCTAATAGAGGTCATCTTGTGGATTTTGGTGATAGATGCTCTGTTGAGGACATGACATGTAGTATTTACTGCCTCAACCCAGAAATATTCTGGGAGAGATGCGTCACACAACAAGATTCTTCCAGCCTCTATGAGAGTTCTATTTTTCTTCTCAACAATCTCATTTTACTAGGGAGTTCAAGGAGAAGAAAATTCATGATGAATCCCTTGCTTTTCACAGAACTCTGTCATGCCTTCAGACTGGAATTCAGTTTCATGATCACTTCTGATTTTAACCACAGAACTGTTTAACTCATTCTAAACTTGCTTGACCTCACTCATGGTTACTATAAATATGGTAATCTCAATGGCAATGGTGCATACGCTAATAGGCCACCCTTTAAGCAAACCCATCAGGTTCTTAAGGAATCCTTGGGGTATGCTGCTCCAGCGCCTACACTTAAAAGGAATGCTGGCAACAATGGTGTGAAGCCTGTACTTAAGAAAAAGTACAATAGGTTTGAGTGCTGGTGTTGTGGAAAGGCGGTCCACTTTGCCATTGATTGTTGGTTCAATACTAGTATTCAGAATAAGGCCAGTTTACCTGTCAGAAAGGCTGCAGGTAAGCATGTCAGATTTCAAGCTAACTTGAACCTAGGACCCAATAACAATTTGGGTTCTAAGGATAGGTAAATCTTTATTTGATGCAGGTGAGTCCAAGTGGCCATACCCCTATATGGTACTTAGATAGTGGATGTTCCAGGCACATGACTGGAATAAGAAGGATGTTGAAGGACTATTCTCCCTTAGAGAATGGACCCAAAGTAATCTTTGGTGGATCTGAAAAGGTGTCATCAAAGGGTTTGGTAACATTTCTAGTAACTCTATCTGTATCACTCAAGTGGCTTATATGAAAGGTCTGAAACATAACCTAATTAGCATAAGTCAACTAAGTGATCTTGGGTATGACACCTCTTTCCTCAAGGGTAAGTGCCAAATAAAGAGGTCAAGTGATCATTCTGACTGGCACTAGGAAAGAGAATGTATATTATCTTAACCTTGATTATGAGTATAACAACTCACATATCTGTCTAGTTGCAGATGAGAAAGCATCACAGTGTGTCCAATGGCACAAGAGGCTAGCTCATCTGAACTATAAGTCAATAGGACAATTATTTAGTATGGAGCTAGTGAGGAATGGTCCTCAGGTCAAGTGCATTAAAGAGGGTGTTTGTTCAGCTTGCCAAAAGGGAAAACAAACCAAGACCACTTTCCATGAACTTGATACCAAAGATTCAGTGAGATATCTATGTCTCCTGCATATGGATTTATTTGGCCATATGTCAGTTCATAGTCTAGGTAGGAAAGCATACACATTAGTAATTGTGGATGACTATTCTAGATTTACATGGGTTTTCTTCTTGAGGCAGAAATCTGAAACCCCTACTGCCTTCCAGACTTGGAAATGCAGTGACGGATGCGTTGAGTCGTAGGGAACCTGCGCAAGCCAACTGGTTGGCGGTGCATGATGAGAGTTTTGTCCGTGATTTGGAGGCTTTGGAGATCTCCTGCGTGGACAAGCAGGCTAGTGTCGGGGCAATATTGTGTTGGACGGAGGTGCAGTATGACCTAGCTGATAGGACTCAGCGGGCTTTGGTTCAAAATAGCAGTATGAAGAAGACATTGGATGAATCGTTGGATGGGTCAAATTCCTAATTTGCGATTGAAGATGGACTGCTAAGGAAGGATGGTTGCCTATGCATCCCTAGTGTGGATAGTCTTCGGGAGGAGTTGATGTACGAGTCTCATCATACCAAGTACTCAATCCACCCTGGAAGCACGAAGATGTATAGGGACATGAAAAAGTTGTTTTGGTGGCCAGGGATGAAGAAGGATGTAGCACTTTATGTGGCAAAGTGTCAAACTTGTGCCTTGGTAAAGGCGAAGTGCCAGAAGCCCGGAGGTTTCTTGAAGTCCTTGCCTATCCCGGAATGGAAGTTCGACGACATTTCCATGGATTTTGTCCATGGTTTGCCAAGGTCGCAGAAGGGAAACGACGTCATATGGGTGGTGGTAGATAGATTAACAAAGGTGTGGCATTTCATCCCGAATAGGAAGGAAGATCCGGTGGAAAAGTTAGCCAAACTCTATGTGGATAATATTTTACGGTTGCATGGTGTGCCACGCAGTATTGTTAGTGACCGAGACAGATGCTTCACGTCAAATGACTAGAGGCTGGTGCATATGTTGTTAGGAACTAAACTGAGTTTCAGCATAACCTTTCATCCGCAGACGGATGGTCAGACTGAAAGGATCAATAGGAAGATGGAGGACATGCTCTGCATGTGCGTCTTGGATTTTGGAAAATAGTGGGAAGATCACTTGTACATGGTAGAGTTTACATACAATAACAGTTTTTAAGCGAGTATTGGAATGACGCCTTTCGAGACCCTGTATGGGAGAAAGTGTTGCACGCAGTTGTCTTGGTTGGAGACCGGCAAGTCAAAGTTATACAAACGTCAGGCAGTGGAAGACGTCACTTCAATGGTACGTACGATTCAGGAATGGTAAAAGATCGCTCAGGACAGGCAGACAAAATATTATAATGTCAAGCATAGGAATGTGGAGTTCTGTGTTGGCGATTGGGTGTACTTAAAAATTAAGCCATTTAAGGGTGTCTCGCGGATTCGACGCTTGAAGAAGCTGAGTCCGAGATACCTTGTACCGTTTGAGATCCTGGAGCGGATTGGCGAAGCAGCGTATCGATTAAAATTATTGGTGGAGTTGAGTGGGCTACACGATGTATTCCACGTATCGGTATTGCGGAAAGTGGTTCAAGAGCCTTCACAGGTCGTTGCGGTCGATCAAGTGCCGATTGATAATGGGTTGACGACCAAGGTCAAGCCAGTTCGCATTGAAGACTTTGAAGTCAAACGGCTCCGCAACAAGGAAATCCGAATGGTTAAAGTCCGATGGGATAACTGCGGACGTGAGGAGCTTCCTTGGGAGCGAGAGCAGACTATATTGGAAGCATACCCCGAATTATTCCACGCAGGTAATATTTAAATTGTTGTATACCTTTACATAATTTCGTGGACGAAATTCTTTAAAGGGGGAGATTTGTAACGCCCCGAAACTTAAAAGTGAAATGAGCAGTGTTCGAACCAAGTTCGGGTCTTGGTAAGGTGAACACGACCTGTGACACGGGCGTGTCACATGGCCGTGTCGGGATCGGGTAGTCGAGTCGAGGTCGACGAGCGTAGAGTGCTCGAACACGGCCTGTGACACGGGCGTGTCACAGGGCGTGTCAGGCACACGGCATGTGACACGGGCGTGTCACATGGCCGTGTATTCCTCTGGAAGTTTGGACCTGTGTCGACTTGGGACACGGCCCGGAACACGGGCGTGTACTGTCTGACACGGGCGTGTTAGATTCGGCACGGGCATGTTGCCACCCGTGTCCACTATGCGACGTGTCAGTTGGCGTGGTGGTAATCCATGACACGCCCCTGGTCACGGGCATGTCGATGACCCGACACGGGCGTCTCAGGTTGGGACACGGGTGTGTCCTAACTCGTGTACTCTTCTGTACTAAACAATCGTGTCTGGATCAAGGCACACGGCCTGGGACACGGACGTGTGCAAAGCCGTGTTCGGCCCAGGATTAAGAGATTTTACGCAAATCTGAGCCGTTCGTTTTCTTTAATCAAGATCCGACGACCCAGTTGAGTTCCTGCTTTCTTAAGTCCGGGAATAGAGGATTAATTCCTCATTTACTCTTAAGTTTTCTCTTTCTAAGGAGTTAGAGAGAGGAGAGAGCAAGGAAGAAGGAAGGAGAGAAATCCGGCCGCCAACGGAGCATCGGAGCACCAATTCGAGAACCGAGACCAGATCCATGGAGAGAATTCCCTTGCGAAGCCTTCCATATGGCTAGTTTTTCATGGCGCCAAAGCAGACTTCAAGGGTAACAATTCTCAACTTGAGCATGTGAAGCTCTTCTTCCTTTACATAGGAAACCCCTCTCCCGCGAGTGTGCGGTGAGTTTGTAGTGTTCCTTGGGATAGATATTGAAGTCCCCCTTGTTTAGAGTCCGGAATCGAAGTACGGGCATAGACATTGTGTGTGAAGCCTACCCGGACGTGTTTGTCTGGATCGGTGATGTTGTATTGCATGAATAGCTGGAGAAGACTCTATGCGTTGTTTTCGGGTTTCTACGCGGTAGATTGCAGCAAGGATCCTTGGAGATTAACTCCAAGGCGTACCCAAAAAACTGTGTGGAATCATAGTTCTGCTAACTTGGCGGTCGGGGAGCCAACCTTGAACATAACTGGGCTATGTGATGTTTGGGAATGAATTAGGATCCGAGTGAAGCTTGGCCCGCGCGTGCGTCTTAAAGTGACTAGACGGAGTGAGCAACGGGCGGGTAGAAATGGACCTAGGCTTTGCGGTTCGGTGCTAGAGGCCCTAAAGTGGAACTGGCTGTTGGCATAGTCGGGAGTCTTGGACTGCGGTCGGAAAGACTCAAAAATGCTCACAATGTTTGTCGTCCCGAGGATGGTAGTGAAGCCACGGAATTGACCGGATTCATTGAGAATGTGCCCTGAGTTCACGGGGTGTTTGGCCGAGCGAGCCTACATCTGTGGCGAAATATACTTATGCACTTAATTGTTTAGCTGGGCTAATGAAATGCAGGGAAGGAGCATCGTCGTCCCGAATATGGGGCGGGGTCGTTATAATTTGGTCAGCCTTAGCTGACCGTTGCTTTGTTTGCCACCGTGCGGTGGAATGTTGCTTGCAGGTGCTGCGGAACCAAGCGCCAAGTAGCGGGCTGAAGCCCAAGTTGCTGAGCTGGCCCTCGAAGGCCAAAGCGAACAGTTGTTTTACTTTTGTCATGTTTGGCCGGCCTGTGAGCCGATGTATGTAAAACATTTTATTGTCAAGTGAACATTTGTAAGGCCAAGTACTCTTTTGTGTATTTGTTGTATTTCATTCCTGTGGTGTATAGTGGACATTCATGCCGTTGTTGTGCAAATTTTGGGTTCTCTTAAACTGTTTAAAAGCTTCCGCTAGAATACTCTGTGTTAGGACGAGTAGTTGAGTAGTTTTTGGTATTATTATGTAACCCTTCCGATTGTCCGTGGTATATGGCGTCGGGTTCCAGCTGGACTTTCTGTTATATGTCATACGACGGATGAGAGTGTTACATATCGGGTCTTGTGAAGGTTAAGTAGCGTAGGCTTCCCACCAAGCTCTTGAACAACGTGGAGTCGACTGCTCCCTCCTTCGAATCCTTCCTCAACTTTAACCCCGGGTCAGCAGGAGTGGAGATAGCCTTACTATCCTCCATACTGAACTTCTTCAAGATCTCCTCAGCGTACTTCTTCTGCGAGATAAATATATCATCTTCAATCTGCTTCACCTCCACACCCAGGAAGTAGTTGAGCTCTCCCAGTTCGGTCATCTCAAACTCTCTCTTCATTGTTCTCTTGAACTCCTCGAACATGGTCGGGTTGTTGCCAATGAATATCATATCGTCTACATATAAACATATGATCACCATGACACCATTCTTTTCCACCTTTGTGTAGAGGGCATATTCGTGGGGGCTCTTCATATAGCCGTGCTTCTGAAGGTATGAATATATCCTTCCATTCCAAGCGCATGATCCTTGCTTCAGCCCATACAACGCTTTGTCCAGCTTGCACACTTTCCTCTCTTGCCCTTTCAACACATATCCTAGAGGTTTGTCGATGTACACATCTTCCTCCAAGTAACCATTTAGGTAGGCCGACACGGCATCCATCTGCAGGATCTTCCATCCATAGTGAGCTGCCAGTGTGATGATCAACCTGATAGTGTCAATCCGCGCCACTAGTGTGAAGACCTCGTCGTAGTCCACTCCATGGACTTGCCTGTACCCCTTCACGACAAGTCTCGCCTTGTGCTTCTCCACCTCTCCATCCTTGTTCCTCTTCACTTTGTAAACTCACTTCACCCCAAGGGGTTTGTGGCCAACTGGTGGATCTACCAACCTCTAGGTATCGTTCTTCTAAATGGATGCTATCTCCACATCCATCGTTTCCTTCCAAGTTTTCTCTTGGGCAGCTTCATCGTATGAGTGCGGCTCACAATCTGCTAAGAGACAATACAAAGAAAAATTGTTAAGGGTCGGTGCCGTCTCCTCGTAGATCTCCTCCAACCTCCTCATCCAAGGTTGAGGACGATCAGCTTTGCCCCGGCTAGTGCTAGCCTCACTAGAACTTCCTCCACTGGAGCTTGCTCTGCTAGAGTAGGGGTTGAGAGCTCCCCCTGACTCTCCACTTGGTGGTGATGGTGGCTCAGTTCCACCGATCTCAGCTTCAGCTTCATGACCACCTTCCTCTTCATCATCATCGAAGAACATCCCCTTGATGCTTCTCACTTCTTCATCCCAGCTCCAACAAGTATCTTTCTCGAACACAACATCCCTTGAGATGTAAGCCTTCTCTGTCACTAGGTTGTATAACTTGTAAGCTTTGCTCATCGGAGCGTAGCCCACAAAGACGCACTTCTCACTCTCGTCGTCTAGCTTCTTCCTCCTCTGGTCCGGGACGTGAGCATAAGCTACACATTCGAAGATCCTCAAGTGCTTCACACTCGGCTTCCATCCACTCCAAGCTTCACATGGGGTCATAAACTTCACACTCTTCGTTGAGCATCTGTTTAGCAAGAACACAGCAACCTGTACTGCTTCCGCCCAGAACTTCTTTGGTAACTCATTTCCCTTCACCATGCTCCTTGCCATGTTCATAATGGTCAAGTTCTTCCTTTCCGCAACTCCATTCTGCTGAGGTGAGTACGTCGCCGTCAACTGATGTGAGATCCCCCACTCTCTGCAGAAATCATCAAATAGCCTAGAGGTGTACTCCCCACCTCTATCTATCCTCAGCACCTTCAGTGGTTGTCTGTGTTAACCCCAAAATCGGCAATCCTCTCCAAGATACCATTTTTTCTGCTTTTCTCCTACGGGTTCCCACCCGCAAGAAGCAGGCTACCCCTGTTGTCCACCGTGTCCGCGCAAGGCGGACTACCGGGTCCAAAATTGCTCAAGGACGGATACTCCGCCAGCCGCCCGCCAGGGGCGGCCTCCGTTTGCCGGGCGGACTCCCCTTGGAGTCCGCCCAGGCCGCCCGCTAGGGGGCAACCTCGCCGAGCCGGGCGGATTCCCCCTGGAATCCGCCTAGGCCGCCCGCTAGGGGGAGGCCTCGCCGGGCCGGGCGGACTCCCCTGAGTCCTCCCAGGCCTCCCGCTAGGGGCGGCCTCGCCGGGCCGGGCGGACTCCCCTGAGTCCGCCCGGGCCGCCCGCTAGGGGGCGGCCTCGCCGAGCTGGGCGGATTCCTCCTGGAATCCGCCCAGGCCACCCGCTAGGGGGCGGCCTCCGCTGGCCTCCGCGGGCCGATCGCCAGGGGCGGCCTCCAGTGACCGGGCGGATTCCCCTGAGTCCGCCCAGGCCGCCCGCTAGGGGGTGGCCTCGCCGAGCCGGGCGGATTCCTCCTGGAATCCGCCTAGGCCGCCCGCTAGGGGGCGGCCTCCGCTGGCCTCCGCGGGCCGCCCGCCAGGGGCGGCCTCCAGTGACAAGGCGGATTCCCCTGAGTCCGCCCAGGCCGCCCGCTAGGGGGCGGCCTCGCCGGGCCGGGCGGACTCCCCTAAGTCCGCCCGGGCCGCCCGCTAGGGGGCGGCCTCGCCGAGCCGGGCGGATTCCCCCTGGAATCCGCCCAGGCCGTCCGCTAGGGGGCGGCCTCGCCGGGCCGGGCGGACTCCCCTGAGTCCGCCCAGGCTGCCCGCTAGGGGGCGGCCTCCGCCTGTCGGGCGGACTCCCCCCGGAGTCCGCCCAGGCCGCCCGCTAGGGGGCGGCCTCCGCTCCGGCAAGGGACGACTCCTCCTGGAGTCCACCCAATAAGCCCAGAGTTGCCTGCTCAGGGTCCGTCTGCTTGCTCCTCAGGTCGCACAGCTTGCCTGCCCTCTTCTAGCTGCCAACAGGAAGTCTGCCCCAGCAGAGAAAGTGCCAGTCCGCCGAGTCTGCCGAGTCCGCCGAGTCCGCCGAGGTCGTCGAGGATGATGTCACTGGGCCCCGCTTCTAGAAGATTCTCCCCGGGCCTATAAATACCCCCCAAGACCTCTCATTCAGCATCGGCAAGAGGAGAACTGCCACCTTGATCGAAGGCTGCGGACTCAGTTTTCCAGTCCGTCACAGCTTGATCAAGCAAGGTCGGCGGACTCAAATCTCCAGTCTGCCCAGATCGTCAAGAGCTGTGGACTTAGCTTTTTCCGCCCTCAGCAGCTTGCGCAGCCTCCGCAGCCTCTGATTTCCATTCTCCCAGGTCGTCAATAGTTGTGGACTTAGTTTTTTCTGCCCTTAGCAGGCAACTTGAGCAGCATCTGCAGCCTCAGTTCTCAAGTTCTCCGCAGCTTCTTTTACTTAGCTTCTGGCACCTCCTTTCTTAGCCGCCAGCTTCCCCATTGTACCCTTTACTGCTTTTTCATGTAATGGTGCAATAGCAAGTTGTAACCCTACTTGATTAAAGGAAAAGCCCGTCGCAAGAGTGACATTCAAGCCGCGGCGGGCGAAGTCTGCTGTTGCCGCTGCTAGCGGCCTCCTCTCTTCCTCTCGCCTCTCTCGGCATCAACCTGCAAAGCTAACCATCAAAGTAGTTGTCTGCTCGACAGTACCTGATCAAGCTTCCTCTTTGCTTGAGCAAGATTCTCCTCTGCTCAAGCAAGATTCTCCTCTGCTCAAGCAAGCTTCTCCTCTGCTCAAGCAAGCTTCCTCTCTGCTCGAGCAAGCTTCTCCTCTATCCCCGCAACCCTTCTTCCTTCATCCTTAGCTTGTGAGATCGAACAACCCGTTAACTGGTTGGTGTCGCATTTCGCGCATCAACAGCCTGCTTTCCTTCTCCGCCATTGCTTTGAACTCCCTGAACTTGTCAAGAGCCTCAGCCTTCTCTCTTAAGAAATACACCCAACACTTCCGACTGAAATCATCGGTGAAAGTTGTAACACCCCAAATCTTGGAAGAGGACCCGACGCCGTCTTTCCGGCAAAATTTGGGTTTTGGGGGTAAGTACACGGCCTGTGACACGGGCGTTTCACAGGCCGTGTTGCGCCCGGGTCGTCGAGCCGTGTTGGTCGACGATCAGCGAGAAGGCACACGGCCTTGGACACGGGCGTGTCCCTGGCCGTGTCCTTCTCGGGTGGTTTGGAGGAGTTGAGCGAGCCTTAACTCAGGCGTGTCAGCTGAGACACGGCCGTGTCGGACCTGACACGGGCGTGTCAGGGGCCGTGTTCGAGGCTGTGTCCTGGTCGGGAAGTTCTGGTTTGACGGCGAATGGTTGACACGGCCCTGCACACGGCCGTGTTCCAACCCGTGTTCGGCCCAGTTTTTGTTATTTTGGGTTCCGATCGTGGCCGTCCGTTTCTTTGGTATGAGATCCAACGGTGGGGAGCCTCCCTGGGCGGTTTAAGGTCGGGAATAGGGTTTCAAACCCTCATTTCCCATTTGGCTTTATCTCTCTTGATTCTAGAGAGAAGGGAGAGCAAGGAGGAGGAAGAAGGCCAAGTTCCGGCCGCCGGCGAAGCTTCGGAGGTCCGTTTCGCGAGCGGAGTTCAGATCCGCGAAGGTGGGAGCGTTGCGGTGGTTTTCAACTGAGCAAATCTTCTCCATGGCTAGGAAGAGGGGACAGAAGGTAACGACACTTCTCCTCTCGGTTTTTAGGATTTAGGATGCATGAATAGCATCCCCTTCCTTTCGTATTTTGAGCACCAAACTCTAAAATGAGAGGGATTCGTGTAGCCTAGGTTCAAGAGGAACCTCCGGGTTGAGTATGTTCATTCCGGCATGCTTTGCATTAGAGATCCGCTCCGTTAGCGGATTAGGCATTATAGGTGAAGCCGTGGTCGCGACCGTTAGTCCGACCCGGTGATGTTACATAGCGAGCTTCGGGGATTCGGTAGAAATCCGTCGCGGCAATACGCCATTGTGTGTATGTGTTTTCCCCCTTTTATTTGAGTAAGTACTCGTAGTCGGAACCGGACAAGGTTAGCTCCGCTTTGTGCAGTAGATGGTTTCCTTGGAGCACGAGAAAGATACGGTACGAATGGTGATTTGGGTGGGGAAACCTTTGTTTGTGCTGTGCAAAGGCGCGACTATGTCTCCGTGGTCGGCTGGCTATCCCGTGACGCGCAAGTCATGTGGGGAAAGTGTCCCGGCGAGACTAGCCCCTTGTGTGGGACTGACGAGAATGCCGAGCGAAGGGCAAGCCCGGGCAATGTGGCCATGAGCGGATGGGGTCCAGCAAGGCTTCTTAGAATCGGTCAGTGTGAGACGGAACCCTGACGTGCGAAGTCAGAATGTGCGGGCAAGCCCGGGGTTTAAGACCCTTGTGCGGGTGGGGCCTTTGCAAGGTTCCGTGTGACGGCGTGTGTGCCGTTAGGGACATGGTGGTTCCCTTGTGTTTGCGGCTTTAAGCCAATGGGGAAACGGAAGTACCCAGTGTTTGATGTTGTGCTAGATGCATACGAGCTAGGGTGCCTTGGGTGAAACCCGGGTTGCATTCATGTTGCATAGTAGGTCTCTTTCACTTTGTACAAAACATAGAAAACATGTATGTTGTATGAGACATCCAAGCCTGTTTTACCGCTTTGATATATATATGCTCTTTGGGTACGAAGTGCTAACTTGCAGGTGGAGTGGTACCTCGGGGTCCGTTAGGGACGGCCGGGAGGAGATGTGTTTGTTACACAGTAGAGGTCAGCCTTTGCTGACCCACGTTACTTCAAATCCTTACAGGGCAAGGATCGCATGCAGGAGCTAGCGCGCCGGGCGAAAAGCCCTAAGCCTCATGAAGTGTTCCTGTGCTTGGATTTTCCTTTTGTGTTTGCTACTCTTGTTATGTTTATGTCCGGCTTGCATGCCGAGGTAGCTTAGGAGTGCGTGGTACTTTTCTATTGTTGGACTATTATTGTGTAAGGCCTTAAGGCCGTTTGATACTCTACTGCTAGTGGATAACTTCTGTCTGTTAGTGTTCTGTTTCCGCTGTGTTTGTCTGGAGTTTTGAGATTGGGTAGTTTTCATATCATCTTTTAATACTAAAGCTGTGGTGTACGTATGTTGTGGGGCCCCGGCTGGACCCATATTATATGGTCTTTACAGGGGAGGTGTTACAATTTGGTATCAGAGGGAGGTTGGCGTTCCAATGAGAAGTTTCGCGGTCGAAAGTATAAGTCGAGTCGCGTATAAGAAGTTATCCACATAGGAGTATCGCGGGACCATGAGTGTCCTTGTGTTCGAGTCTTGCGATTAGAGACTGATTTGTGTTCTCCTGCTTGTGTTTAGAGTGCAAGCAACGAGCCTGGGACCTCGAGGCCAAGAGAAGAGCTCTCGGCAAGTAGTGCGACTGCGCAAGGTCCGCTAGGGATGGGGGTCACACTGGCCGACTTCTGCCGTATGCTTGCAGAGCGATGGTGGCGGCCCAAGCTGCAACGACAACACAGGTAGCAGCTCTCGTTGCTCAAGTAGCAACTCCTGCTACCCCGGACACAGCAGCGACCGTGCCGGTTGAGGGAGCCAGGCGGGCAGAGCCGCAGGCCGAGAGAGTGGTTGTCGGGCATGGGGACCGGCAAATGAAGTACTTTCTGAGTTTCCACCCTCCAACCTTCAAGGGAATCGGCACGCCCACAGATGCAGAGGATTGGTGGGCTAAAATTCAGGAGCTTCTGAGGGCGGTAGAGGCGCTAGATGAGAAAAAGGCAGAGTTCGCAGCCTTTATGTTGGAGGGAGATGCCAAGTTATGGTGGGTGAGCCATAGTGGCAGGCAGTTTCTAGGACGCATACCGTCCATCGAGGAGTTTGGGAATGCATTTCTGAAGAAGTACATTCCCGCATCAACAAGGTTAGCCCTCCAGAGGCAGTTTCTACATCTGGTGCAGCGAGACAAGTCAGTGGATGAATATGTTCAGGAATTTACTCGCTTGGGTCGTTATGCGGGAACGACCATGACAGACGATGAAGAGAGGGACAATCTCTTCTATCATGGATTGAGGGAGAGTCTAAGACAACCCCTCATATCGATGAAGCGTGCGGGTTTCAACGAATTGGTGGAGGCGGCCCGAATTTTGGAGAGTGATATGGAGCGATCCCAGCGTCGCAAGGGTTTTACACCCAAACAGGGGGAAGAGAAGAAGCCTGCTCAGTCCCATGGAAAGGCGGAAGGGAGCCGATGGAAGAAGAAGCTTTCCCCATATAAGACGGGCGAGAAAAGTAATTGGACGTCCGGAGGGTCACGCTCTAAGGGACCGCAGACGTGTTACAGTTGTGGCAAGCCAGGCCACATAGCAAGATTTTGTACCCAAGGGGGCGCTGAGCAAGTGCCAAGGCAGGAGCAGACCGTGCGCTCCGGACCCAGTACAGCAAAGAAGGGGAAGATGGCGGAGTCGAGTGCTTCCCGGTTTCAACCAGTGCAGCCAAGGGCCTACAACCTTGGGCAGCAGGAAGCAATCCGCCAAATCGATGTGGTGACAGGTATGAGAGTTCAACCTGCACCGTAGATTTCTTCCTTTCAAGCCTTTTTATGTTTGTTGCATGTGTGTAGGCTTTGTAGTGGTATCTGGGTACCCCGCTAGGGTACTTTTTGATACGGGAGCGTCGCACTCCTTCCTTGCGGAAAGTTTCACCCGGAGGATTGGAGTTGAGTCCTTCGCAACGGACTCAGAGTTGAAAGTGCGCATGTCCAATGGGTCGTCAATGACAACCAGGGCTAAAGGGCGAATTTGTTGGAGTCTTGAGGGAGTCGACTTCATATTGGTAACGGCGATCTTGCCGTTGTCCGAGTTCGATGTGATTTTGGGGATGGACTGGCTAGCGGAGCAGCGTGCCAGTATCGACTGTTTGTCCAAGGTGGTAACCCTGAGGGGCGTGGGGCAAGCGGAAGTCAAGT
Source organism: Platanthera zijinensis (assembly GCA_039513925.1). Classification (NCBI taxonomy): domain Eukaryota; kingdom Viridiplantae; phylum Streptophyta; class Magnoliopsida; order Asparagales; family Orchidaceae; genus Platanthera; species Platanthera zijinensis. Next base: position 14,714,165 of record CM077078.1, on the reverse strand, counting down.
TTGAGGGCCTGCATGGAGTGGCCTGTTCCCTAGTTTTGGCACTTCAACTAGTGCGAGCTGTTAACCAGGGAGGTGTAGCTCTAGTAGCGTTGTTGGAGGTTAGCCTTTCCAGGCTATCTCTTGGAGAAGTGCCCGTGGTGGCGGAGTTTGGAGATGTATTTCCTGAGGAGCTACCGGGAGCACCTCCTCGGCGGGAGATTGATTTCTCCATCGAGTTAGTGCCCGAGGCTAGACCGGTGTCACGTCCACCCTTTAGGATGGTACCAAAGGAGTTGGCCGAGCTCAAGGTTCAGTTGCAGGAGCTTTTGGAGCAAGGGTATATCAGACTCACTTCTTCACCGTGGAGTGCGCCGGTGTTATTCGTAAAGAAGAAGGACGGTAGTATGCGTTTGTGCATAGACTAACGAGAGTTAAACAAATTGACGGTCAAGAATAAGTATCTGATTCCTCGGATAGACGATCTCTTCAACCAGTTGGTGGGGTCGGTGGTGTACTCCAAGTTGGACTTGAAGTCCGGATATTATCAGTTGCGGATTCGTGACGAAGACATACCCAAGACCGCGTTTGGTACGAGGTATGGTCATTTTGAGTTCTCGGTGATGTCGTTCGGGTTGACGAACGCGCCGTCCGTGTTCATGGACTTGATGAACCGAGTGTTTCGCGAATACTTGGACTGGTTCGTAGTCGTCTTTATCGATGATATTTTGGTGTATTCCAAGTCAGAAGCGGAGCACGAGTTACACTTGAGGACAGTGTTGCAAGTGTTGAGAGAGAACCAGCTTTATGCGAAGTTCTCCAAGTGCGAGTTCTGGTTGGAGAAAGTGGCGTTTCTAGGCCATGTGATTAGTGGGGATGGGGTGGCGGTAGATCCAACGAAAGTAGAAGCCATCAGAGAGTGGCCAGTTTTGAGGACCGTGGCGGAAGTCCGAAGTTTTCTTGGACTAGCCGGGTACTACCGAAGGTTTGTGGAAAACTTTTCGCGGATAGCTCTACCCCTCACCTCACTAACTCGCAAGGATCAGAAGTTTATATGGACTCAAGAGTGCAATCAGGCGTTTGAAACCCTGAAGGAGAGGCTAATGACGGCGCCGATCCTAAGTCTACCAAAGGGGACCGAAGGGTTCCAGATTTTCAGCGGCGCATCCGGATGCTGTTTAGGGTGCGTGTTGGTGCAGCATGGTAGTGTGATAGCTTTTGGGTCGAGGCAGCTAAAGCCTCATGAGAGAAATTACCCCGTCCATGATTTGGAGTTGGCGGCGGTAATTTTTGCTTTGAAGTTGTGGAGGCACTACGTTTATGGTGTAAAGGTGGAGATCTTCACGGACCACAAGAGTCTGAAGTATCTCCTAGATCAGAAGGACCTAAATATGCGGCAGCGCAGGTGGGTCGAGTTCCTTGGGGACTACGAAGTGGCGATTCAGTACACGCCAGGGAAAGCCAATGTGGTGGCGGATGCTTTGAGTAGGAAATACTCGGGGCAAGGAAATTGGATCGAAGCTCACGATGAGCGGTTAAGGCGGGACTGGGAGTCCCTTGGTTTGGAGTGTGTGGCAAGAGGCGAGTCTAGCGTGGCTCGGCTAAATTAGATTGAGATGCAGAGTGACTTATGCGATCGTATTCGGGAAGCGACCCGTGTAGATGCGGAGTTCCAACCTTTCGTGGAGGAAGCTCTAAAGGGCGAGGGTAGCGCCTGGGAGATGGTTGATGGGATTCTAAGGAAGGGCGGAAGGATTTGTGTACCGCAGTTTGGCAAGCTCCGCGAGGAGTTGATGTTTGAGGCCCACTTCACTAAGTACTTCATTCACCCGGGTAGTACAAAGATGTACTTGGATTTAAGGAAGTCCTATTGGTGGCCTGGGTTGAAGCGGGATGTAGCTTTGTTTGTGAGTCGGTGCCAAACTTGTGCCTTGGTTAAGGCTGAGTGTCAGAAGCCGGGCGGGTTCTTGAAGCCTCTTCCAATCCCCGAATGGAAATTTGATGACATCTCCATGGATTTTGTGCATGGATTGCCTAGATCGCAGCAGGATAATGATGTCATTTGGGTGATTGTGGACCGCTTGACCAAAGTGGCACATTTCATCCCAAACCGAAAGGAGGACGGTGTGGAAAAGTTGGTGGAGTTGTACGTCCGCAATATTGTACGACTTCATGGGATTCCGAAGAGAATAGTCAGTGACCGGGATGGGCGTTTCACGTCTAAGGATTGGCGGTTGGTGTAGAAGAGCTTGGGCACAAAACTCAAGTTGAGTACGGCCTTTCATCCTCAAACCGATGGGCAAACTGAGAGAACGAGCCGTACTATGGAGGATATGCTAAGGATGTGTACTCTCGACTTCGACAAGAAGTGGGAGGATCACCTCTTCATGGCGGAGTTTGCTTATAACAATAGTTACCAAGCTAGTATCAAGATGGCGCCATACGAAGCTTTGTATGGGAGGCGGTGTCGAACACCGATGTCTTGGACAGAGGCGGGAGACACCAAACTTTTGGGAGCGAGAGCAGGCCATGCTGGAGGAGTACCCCGAGCTTTTCTCCTCAGGTACCGTTTAGTTTTGTTTACCTTTTATGTTTTAAATTTCGGGACGAAATTCTTGTAAGGGGGGAGAGTTGTAACACCCCAAATCTTGGAAGAGGACCCGACGTCGTCTTTCCGGCAAAATTTGGGTTTTGGGGGTAAGCACACGGCCTGTGACACGGGCGTGTCACAAGCCGTGTTGCGCCCGGGTCGTCGAGCCGTGTTGGTCGACGATCAGCGAGAAGGCACACGGCCTTGGACACGGGCGTGTCCCTGGCCGTGTCCTTCTCGGGTGGTTTGGAGGAGTTGAGCGAGCCTTGACCCAGGCGTGTCAGCTGAGACACGGCCGTGTCGGACCTGACACGGGCGTGTCTGGGGCCGTGTTCGAGGCCGTGTCCTGGTCGGGAAGTTCTGGTTTGACGGCGAATGGTTGACACGGCCCTGCACACGGCCGTGTTCCAACATGTGTTCGGCCCGGTTTTTGTTATTTTGGGTTCCGATCGTGGCCGTCCGTTTCTTTGGTATGAGATCCAACGGTGGGGAGCCTCCCTGGGCGGTTTAAGGCCGGGAATAGGGTTTCAAACCCTCATTTCCCATTTGGCTTTATCTCTCTTGATTCTAGAGAGAAGGGAGAGCAAGGAGGAGGAAGAAGGCCAAGTTCCGGCCGCCGGCGAAGCTTCGGAGGTCCGTTTCGCGAGCGGAGTTCAGATCCGTGAAGGTGGGAGCGTTGCGGTGGTTTTCAACCGAGCAAATTAATCTTCTCCATGGCTAGGAAGAGGGGACGGAAGGTAACGACACTTCTCCTCTCGGTTTATAGGATTTAGGATGCATGAATATCATCCCCTTCCTTTCGTATTTTGAGCACCGAACTCTCAAATGAGAGGGATTCGTGTAGCCTAGGTTCAAGAGGAACCTCCGGGGTGAGTATGTTCATCCCGGCATGCTTTGCATTAGAGATCCGCTCCGTTAGCGGATTAGGCATTGTGGGTGATGCCGTGGTCGCGACCGTTAGTCCGTCCCGGTGATGTTGCATAGAGAGCTTCGGGGATTCGGTAGAAATCCGTCGCGGCAAGACGCTGTTGTGTGTATGCGTTTTCCCCCTTTTATTTGAGTAAGTACTCGTAGTCGGAACCGGACAAGGTTAGCTCCGCTTTGTGCGGTAGATGGTTTCCTTGGAGCACGGGAAAGATACGGTACGAATGGTGATTGGGGTGGGGAAACCTTTGTTTGTGTTATGCAAAGGCGCGGCTATGTCTCAGTGGTCGGCTGGCTATCCCGTGACGCGCAAGTCATGTGGGGAAAGTGTCCCGGCGAGACTAGCCCCTTGTGTGGGACTGACGAGAATGCCGAGCGGAGGGCAAGCCCGGGCAATGTGGCCATGAGCGGGTGGGGTCCAGCAAGGCTTCTTAGAATCGGTCAGTGTGAGACGGAACCCTAACGTGCGAAGTCAGAATGTGCGGGCAAGCCCGAGGTTTAAGACCCTTGTGCGGGTGGGGCCTTTGCAAGGTTCCGTGTGACGGCGTGTGTGCCGTTAGGGACATGGTGGTTCCCTTGTGTTTGCGGCTTTAAGCCAATGGGGAAACGGAAGTACCAAGTGTTTGATGTTGTGCTAGATGCATACGAGCTAGGGTGCCTTGGGTGAAACCCGGGTTGCATTCATGTTGCATAGTAGGCCCCTTTCACTTTGTACAAAACATAGAAAACATGTATGCTGTATGAGACATCCAAGCCTGTTTTACCGCTTTGATATATATATGCTCTTTGGGTACGAAGTGCTAACTTGCAGGTGGAGTGGTACCCCGGGGTCCGTTAGGGACGGCCGGGAGGAGATGTGTTTGTTACACAGTAGAGGTCATCCTTTGCTGACCCACGTTACTTCAAATCCTTACAGGGCAAGGATCGCATGCAGGAGCTAGCGCACCAGGCGAAAAGCCCTAAGCCTCATGAAGTGTTGCTGTGCTTGGATTTTCCTTTTGTGTTTGCTACTCTTATTATGTTTATGTCCGGCTTGCATGCCGAGGTAGCTTAGGAGTGCGTGGTACTTTTCTATTGTTGGACTATTATTGTGTAAGGCCTTAAGGTCGTTTGATACTCTGCTGCTAGTGGATAACTTCTGTCTGTTAGTGTTCTGTTTCCGCTGTGTTTGTCTGGAGTTTTGAGATTGGGTAGTTTTCATATCATCTTTTAATACTAAAGCTGTGGTGTCCGTATGTTGTGGGGCCCCGACCGGACCCATATTATATGGTCTTTACAGGGGAGGTGTTACAATTTGATATCAGAGGGAGGTTGGTGTTCCAATGAGAAGTTTCGCGGTCGAAAGTATAAGTCGAGTCGCGTATAAGAAGTTATCCACATAGGAGTATCGCGGGACCATGAGTGTCCTTGTGTTCGAGTCTTGCGATTAGAGACTGATTTGCGTTTTCTTGCTTGTGTTTAGAGTGCAAGCAACGAGGCTGGGACCTCGAGGCCAAGAGAAGAGCTCTCGGCAAGTAGTGCGACTGCGCAAGGTCCGCTAGGGATGGGGGTCACACCGGCCGACTTCTGCTGTATGCTTGCAGAAGCGATAGTGGCGGCCCAAGCTGCAGCGACAGCACAGGTAGCAACTCCCGTTGCTCAAGTAGCGACTCCTGCTACCCCGGACACGGCAGCAACCGTGCCGGTTGAGGAAGCCAGGCGGGCAGAGCCGTAGGCCGAGAGAGTGGTTGTCGGGCATGGGGACCGGCAAATGAAGTACTTTCTGAGTTTCCACCCTCCAACCTTCAAGGGAATCGGCACGCCCACAGATGCAGAGGATTGGTGGGCTAGAATTCAGGAGCTTCTGAGGGCGGCAGAGGTGCCAGATGAGAAAAAGGCAGAGTTCGCAGCCTTTATGTTGGAGGGAGATGCCAAGTTATGGTGGGTGAGCCATAGTGGCAGGCAGTTTCTAGGACGCATACCGTCCATCGAGGAGTTTGGGAATGCCTTTCTGAAGAAGTACATTCCCGCATCAACAAGGTTAGCCCTCCAGAGGCAGTTTCTACATCTGGTGCAGTGAGACAAGTCAGTGGATGAATATGTTCAGGAATTTACTCGCTTGGGTCATTATGCGAGAACGACCATGGCAGACGATGAAGAGAGGGGCAATCTCTTCTATCATGGATTGAGGGAGAGTCTAAGACAACCCCTCATATCGATGAAGCGTGCGGGTTTCAACGAATTGGTGGAGGCGGCCCGAATTTTGGAGAGTGACATTGAGCGATCCCAGCGTCGCAAGGGTTTCACACCCAAACAGGGGGAAGAGAAGAAGCCTGCTCAGTCCCATGGAAAGGCGGAAGGGAGCCGATGGAAGAAGAAGCCTTCCCCATATAAGTCGGGCGAGAAAAGTAATTGGACGTCCGGAGGGTCACGCTCTAAGGGACCGCAGACGTGTTACAGTTGTGGCAAGCCAGGCCACATAGCAAGATTTTGTACCCAAGGGGGCGCTGAGCAAGAGCCAAGGCAGGAGCAGACCGTGCGCTCCGGACCCAGTGCAGCAGAGAAGGGGAAGATGGCGGAGTCGAGTGCTTCCCGGTTTCAACCAGTGCAACCAAGGGCCTACAACCTTGAGCAGCAGGAAGCAATCCGCCAAATCGATGTGGTGACAGGTATGAGAGTTCAACCTGCACCGTAGATTTCTTCCTTTCAAGCCTTTTTATGTTTGTTGCATGTGTGTAGGCTTTGTAGTGGTATCTGGGTACCCCGCTAGGGTACTTTTTGATACGGGAGCATCGCACTCCTTCCTTGCGAAAAGTTTCACCCGGAGGATTGGAGTTGAGTCCTTCGCAACGGACTCAGAGTTGAAAGTGCACATGCCCAATGGGTCGTCTATGACAACCAGGGCTAAAGGACGGATTTGTTGGAGTCTTGAGGGAGTCGACTTCATATTGGTAGCGGCGATCTTGCCGTTGTCCGAGTTCGATGTGATTTTGGGGATGGACTGGCTAGCGGAGCAGCGTGCCAGTATCGACTGTTTGTCCAAGGTGGTAACCCTGAGGGGCGTGGGGCAAGCGGAAGTCAAGTTTGAGGGTCTGCATGGCGTGGCCTGTTCCCTAGTTTCGGCGCTTCAACTAGTGCGAGCTGTTAACCAGGGGGTGTAGCTCTAGTAGCGTTGTTGGAGGTTAGCCTTTCCAGGCTGTCTCTTGGAGAAGTGCCCGTGGTGGCGTAGTTTGGAGATGTATTTCTTGAGGAGCTACCGGGAGCACCTCCTCGGCGGGAGATTGATTTCTCCATCGAGTTAGTGCCCGAGGCTAGACCGGTGTCAGGTCCACCCTTTAGGATGGCACCAAAGGAGTTGGTCGAGCTCAAGGTTCAGTTGCAGGAGCTTTTGGAGCAAGGGTATATCAGACCCAGCTCTTCACCGTGGAGTGCGCCGGTGTTATTCGTAAAGAAGAAGGACGGTAGTATGCGTTTGTGCATAGACTACCGAGAGTTGAACAAATTGACGGTCAAGAATAAGTATCTGATTCCTCGGATAGACGATCTCTTCGACCAGTTGGTGGGGTCGGTGGTGTGCTCCAAGTTGGACTTGAAGTCCAGATATTATCAGTTGCGGATTCGTGACGAAGACATACCCAAGACCGCGTTTGGTACGAGGTATGGTCATTTTGAGTTCTCGGTGATGTCGTTCGGGCTGACGAACGCGCCGTCCGTGTTCATGGACTTGATGAACCGAGTGTTTCGCGAATATTTGGACAGGTTCGTAGTCGTCTTTATCGATGACATATTGGTGTATTCCAAGTCGGAAGCGGAGCACGAGTCGCACTTGCGGACAGTGTTGCAAGTATTGAGAGAGAACAGGCTTTATGCGAAGTTCTCCAAGTGCGAGTTCTGGTTGGAGAAAGTGGCGTTTCTAGGCCATTTGATTAGTGGGGATGGGGTGGCGGTAGATCCAACGAAAGTAGAAGCCATCAGAGAGTGGCCAGTTTTGAGGACCGTGGCGGAAGTCCGAAGTTTTCTTGGACTAGCCGGGTACTACCGAAGGTTTGTGGAAAACTTTTCGCGGATAGCTCTACCCCTCACTTCACTAACTCGCAAGGATCAGAAGTTTGTATGGACTCAAGAGTGCAATCAGGCGTTTGAAACCCTGAAGGAAAGGCTAATGACGGCGCCGATCCTAAGTCTACCAAAGGGGACCGAAGGGTTCCAGATTTTCAGCGACGCATCCGGATGCGGTTTAGGGTGCGTGTTGGTGCAGCATGGTAGTGTGATAGCTTTTGGGTCGAGGCAGCTGAAGACTCATGAGAGAAATTACCCCGTCCATGATTTGGAGTTGGCGGCGGTAATTTTTGCTTTGAAGTTGTGGAGGCACTACGTTTATGGTGCAAAGGTGGAGATCTTCACGGACCACAAGAGTCTGAAGTATCTCCTAGATCAGAAGGACCTAAATACGCGGCAGTGCAGGTGGGTCGAGTTCCTTGAGGACTACGAGGTGGCGATTCAGTATACGTCAGGGAAAGCCAATGTGGTGGCGGATGCTTTGAGTAGGAAATACTCGGGGCAAGGAAATTGGATTGAAGCTCACGATGAGCGGTTAAGGCGGGACTGGGAGTCCCTTGGTTTGGAATGTGTGGCAAGAGGCGAGTCTAGCGTGGCTCGACTAAATTGGATTGAGATGCAGAGTGACTTATGCGATCGTATTCGGGAAGCGACCCGTGTAGATGCGAAGTTCCAACCTTTCGTGGAGGAAGCTCTAAAGGGCGAGGGTAGCGCCTGGGAGATGGTTGATGGGATTCTGAGGAAGGGCGGAAGGATTTGTGTACCGCAGCTCGGCAAGCTCCGCGAGGAGTTGATGTTTGAGGCCCACTTCACTAAGTACTCCATTCACCCGGGTAGTACAAAGATGTACTTGGATTTGAAGAAGTCCTATTGGTGGCCTGGGATGAAGTGGGGCGTAGCTTTGTGTGTGAGTCGGTGCCAAACTTGTGCCTTGGTGAATGCCGAGTGTCAGAAGCCGGGCGGGTTCTTGAAGCCTCTTCCAATCCCCGAATGGAAATTTGATGACATCTCCATGGATTTTGTGCATGGATTGCCTAGATCGCAGCAGGGTAATGATGTCATTTGGGTGATTGTGGACCGCTTGACCAAAGTGGCACATTTCATCCCAAACCGGAAGGAGGACGGTGTGGAAAAGTTGGTGGAGTTGTACGTCCGCAATATTGTACGACTTCATGGGATTCCGAAGAGTATAGTCAGTGACCGGGATGGGCGTTTCACGTCTAAGGATTGGCGGTTGGTGCAGAAGAGCTTGGGCACAAAACTCAAGTTCAGTACGGCCTTTCATCCTCAAACCGATGGGCAAACTGAGAGAACGAACCGTACTATGGAGGATATGCTAAGGATGTGTACTCTCGACTTCGGCAAGAAGTGGGAGGATCACCTCTTCATGGTGGAGTTTGCTTATAACAATAGTTACCAAGCTAGTATCAAGATGGTGTCATACGAAGCTTTGTATGAGAGGTGGTGTCGAACACCGATGTCTTGGACAGAGGCGGGAGACACCAAACTTTTGGGAAAAGAGGTGATAGCCGACGCTAGTGAGCTCGTGCGAACCATTCAAGAGCGCATGAAGGTAGCTCAAGATCGGCAAGCTAAGTATTTCAACGCTCGCCACAGGCATGTAGAGTTCGCGGTGGGCGACTGGGTTTATCTTAAGATCAAGCCATTCAAAGGCGTTTCACGGATTCACCGACTCAAGAAGCTGAGTCCGAGATTTTTGGGACCATTCAAGGTCATCGAGCGAGTGGGAGAGGCAGCGTACCGGTTGGCGTTGTCCACGGAGCTAAGTGGATTGCATGACGTTTTTCACGTCTCCGTCTTGAGGAAAGCTTTGTTAGAAGCCAGCGTGGTGATTGAACCGGCGGCGGTGCCGGTAGAGGAAGACTTGAGGACACGAGTTCGTCCAGTCAGGATAGAAGATTCAGAGGTTCGGCAACTGCAGAACAAGGAGGTTAGACTCGTAAAGGTCCGTTGGGACAACTGTGGCTGCGAGGAGCTCTCATGGGAGCGAGAGCAGGCCATGCTGGAGGAGTACCCCGAGCTTTTCTCCTCAGGTACTGTTTAGTTTTGTTTACCTTCCATGTTTTAAATTTTGGTACGAAATTCTTGTAAGGGGGGGAGAGTTGTAACACCCCAAATCTTGGAAGAGGACCCGACGCCATCTTTCCGGCAAAATTTGGGTTTTGGGGGTAAGCACACAGGCGTATCACAAGCCGTGTTGCGCCCGGGTCGTCGAGCCGTGTTGGTCGACGATCAGCGAGAAGGCACATGGCCTTGGACACGGGCGTGTCCCTGGCCGTGTCCTTCTCGGGTGGTTTGGAGGAGTTGAGCGAGCCTTGACCCAGGCGTGTCAGCTGAGACACGGCCGTGTCGGACCTGACACTGGCGTGTCAGGGGCCGTGTTCGAGGCCGTGTCCTGGTCAGGAAGTTCTGGTTTGACGGCGAATGGTTGACACGGCCCTGCACACAGCCGTGTTCCAACCCGTGTTCGGCCCAGATTTTGTTATTTTGGGTTCCGATCGTGGCCGTTCGTTTCTTTGGTTTGAGATCCAACGGTGGGGAGCCTCCCTGGGCGGTTTAAGGCCGGGAATAGGGTTTCAAACCCTCATTTCCCATTTGGCTTTATCTCTCTTGATTCTAGAGAGAAGTGAGAGCAAGGAGGAGGAAGAAGGCCAAGTTCCGGCCGTCGGCGAAGCATCGGAGGTCCGTTTCGCGAGCGGAGTTCAGATCCGCGAAGGTGGGAGCGTTGCGGTGGTTTTCAACCGAGCAAATCTTCTCCATGGCTAGGAAGAGGGGACGGAAGGTAACGACACTTCTCCTCTCGGTTTTTAGGATTTAGGATGCATGAATAGCATCCCCTTACTTTCGTATTTTGAGCACCGAATCTCTCAAATGAGAGGGATTCGTGTAGCCTAGGTTCAAGAGGAACCTCCGGGTTGAGTATGTTCATCCCGGCATGCTTTGCATTAGAGATCCGCTCCGTTAGCGGATTAGGCATTGTGGGTGAAGCCGTGGTCGCGACCGTTAGTCCGACCCGGTGATGTTGCATAGCGAGCTTCGGGGATTCGGTAGAAATCTGTTGCGGCAATACGCCGTTGTATGTATGCGTTTTCCCCCCTTTTATTTGAGTGAGTACTCGTGGTCGGAACCGGACAAGGTTAGCTCCGCGTTGTGCGGTAGATGGTTTCCTTGGAGCACGGGAAAGACACGGTGCGAATGGTGATTGGGGTGGGGAAACCTTTGTTTGTGTTGTGCAAAGGCGCGGCTATGTCTCCGTGGTCGGCTGGCTATCCCGTGACGCGCAAGTCATGTGGGGAAAGTGTTCCGGCGAGACTAGCCCCTTGTGTGGGACTGACGAGAATGCCGAGCGGAGGGCAAGCCCGGGCAATGTGGCCATGAGCGGGTGGGGTCCAGCAAGGCTTCTTAGAATCGGTCAGTGTGAGACGGAACCCTGACGTGCGAAGTCAGAATGTGCGGGCAAGCCCGGGGTATATGACCCTTATGCGGGTGGGGCCTTTGCAAGGTTCCATGTGACGGCGTGTGTGTCGTTAGGGACATGGTGGTTCCCTTGTGTTTGCGGCTTTAAGCCAATGGGGAAACGGAAGTACCCAGTGTTTGATGTTGTGCTAGATGCATACGAGCTAGGGTGCCTTGGGTGAAATACGGGTTGCATTCATGTTGCATAGTAGGCCCCTTTCACTTTGTACAAAACATAGAAAACATGTATGATATATGAGACATCCAAGCCTGTTTTACCGCTTTGATATATATATGCTCTTTGGGTACGAAGTGCTAACTTGCAGGTGGAGTGGTACCCCGGGGTCCGTTAGGGACGGCCGGGAGGAGATGTGTTTATTACACAGTAGAGGTCAGCCTTTGCTGACCCACGTTACTTCAAATCCTTACAGGGCAAGGATCGCAAGCAGGAGCTAGCGCGCCGGGCGAAAAGCCCTAAGCCTCATGAAGTGTTGCTGTGCTTGGATTTTCCTTTTGTATTTGCTACTCTTGTTATGTTTATGTCCGGCTTGCATGCCGAGGTAGCTTAGGAGTGCGTGGCACTTTTCTATTGATTGGACTATTATTGTGTAAGGCCTTAAGGCCGTTTGATACTCTACTGCTAGTGGATAACTTCTGTCTGTTAGTATTCTGTTTCCGCTGTGTTTGTCTGGAGTTTTGAGATTGGGTAATTTTCATATCATCTTTTAATACTAAAGCTGTGGTGTCCGTATGTTGTGGGGCCCCGGCCAGACCCATATTATATGGTCTTTACAGGGGAGGTGTTACACCCCCTCTCTTATTTTTTATTTTCAGTACATCTGATTGTGATAGAATAGGTTTATATATAGAATCCATCCAAGATTACCGACTGATCCGGTTCATAACGGCCTTCTGACAGCTTTGACAGATGTGTCAGTTTTGTTACTTATGACAGCTGTCGGGTCTTCAGTCTTGACAACTGACTCCTCCTTGAACTTCTATCTCAGCAGAAAAGGGCGTTGAGACAACTCCAAATGTGTCGACACAAATAGGCCATGTGTCGACACAAGTCTTGAAGGTGTCGACATAGCTCCCACATTGTCGACACAGTCATACTTTATCTTCTCGACACAGTTTCTGTTGGATGTGTTGACACAAGTGCTGTGTGTCGACACAACTGATTCTGGTCTCGACATAGCTGGTGTTAACAGATTCTTTGAGTGTGTGTCGACACAAGTCATGTGTGTCGACACAACTACTTCTTGTCTCGACATAGCTGGTGTTAACAGAACTCTCCAATAATAACTAAAGATGTTCAACATAAAGATTTTTCACAAATCAACGAGCCACCAAAGCAAGAAGAATATTATTTCGTGTTGCCATCTAGCACCGCAGCAATCAAGAATAATCATGAGGATGTGTTAGAAGAGCATTATTGTGTGAAATTTTTGCCCAATATTGCATTGACTGAATTCGTTTTGAACAATCAAGGAGCAACAAGAATTCAAGTGTTTGACCCCGGTGGACATAATCTTGCAAGAAATCGTTCTCACATATATACTTTGAAAACATTTTCAAGAGTGAGTTCTACAGAATTTGTTCGGTACTATTATGACATAACTTTTGGAATTTTTGTCTTTGATCCCGGCGGTATTATTGAAGTAGCTCAAAGTGGGATCTGCATTGAAGAAATTTTTTTTGGAACAAACGACGAGGACGTCGTTTTTAAAAGGCGAAGGCAATGTAACAACCACTAGGACACGTGTCCATATAGGAGTGGTTAAAAGATTTCTAATGTTCTGATTAGTGTTATAAATAGGAGTCTTTGTTTGTAATGAGGATTATGAAAAGTTTTAATAAAGTTGTCGTTGGATTCTCCTCTGTTCTTCCCGATCCCATTCCTCTCTCCCCTACCTCCGGCCAACTACGGCCCTTCATCTTCTTCCTCCTCACCTCCGGCCAACTCCTCCGGCCATTCTTGTGCATTTTTAGTATTGCCTATTTTTGTCCGTTACATTAACCCTCCGGCCGGGTCGAGGAAATTCACTATCTCTTTCCGGATCTTAATTAAGGTTCGGTTTATGCGGTCGTAACCGCTTGACGGGTGAAAATAAGTCCCCCCCCCCAAAGGCCTAAGGCGGATGTTATGAACCGTTGTTCGTAAACGTCCGATCTCACCTAAGGAACTTTATCCATGCACTTTTATGTTCAAACTAGTTTTTTTTTCTATTGGTGGCTGTCATAATCATTCTATAATGGCAGAGTTTTTGTACAAATTCCGTGAAGCAAAAAGACCGCGCCGAACATAGTCTAAAGGTCTGTTTGGTTGGGTTGTTGCTGATGGAAAGCTGCTGATGAGAAGCTGCTGATGAAAAAAGTGCTGATTCTGGAAAACAGAGTTTTGTTAAAAAAACTGTTTGGATGAAATGGAGTTTTGAAAACAGAGTTTTGAATAAGTTGTTTGGATTCAAAACGGAGTTTTGAATTAATTTTTTTTTCAAAATAAAAAAATCAACAGGCTAAATAAACACGTAACAAAAGAAATCCAGGTACACCCGCAATCTCGAGCTATGCTCTCGATTCATACAACTGATCCGTTATACTATCACGTAGCGCGATCATCTCCTCTACTCCACCTGCAGTGTCAGAGCAGGTTTCTTGTCGCCCTTGTGAGGCCACCCTATCATTTTGACCCTCCTGCTCGCACTCATTGAAATCTATATCATTGCGGGAAGGGTGTCGGCGAATGAAATTATGTAAAGCCATCGTGGCCATCACAATATCTGCCTGCATCGCAAAGCTATAGCTCGGCATGTCCCGCAGTATGACTCATTTCTTCTTGCAAACGCCGAACGATCGTTCTATCACGCTCCTTAGCGATGAGTGAGCATGATTGAACATCTCTCGACGTCCCTCTGCTCGACGACCACCGCGTGCGAAGTCTGGTAAATGATACCTTGTATCTTGATATGTTTTCAAATACTCAAATACCCTCTCTGCAAAGGATATCCAGAATCGACCAAGTAATATTTCGTACTGCTCGATGGAACTATCAGAGTCCTCGCTCGACATATTCTGGAATAAACAAATAAAGATATCACAAAAGAAATCATACAAAAGTGTTGGATTAAAAACTAGTAAGCATATAAATCATTCACATATCAATAAGCATGTAAAGCGGATAAAGCAGATAACATATTAATGTCCAGACTAGTGCGGTAAAAACATAATAGCATCCACTGACAAAAAAACGCAGAAATAAAGAAGATAGGCTCAACTACACGCCACTAGTATAACGACTACGAAGTCACTGAACATTCAGACTTTCTGGCAGGCACATGAAGGTCTCCCTATGATTTTTGTCCATCAGATAGGTGATGGCAAAGAAGTGGAATTCCCTATCTGATTGCACTTCATGGTAAGTTGCTAACTTCTCAAGTGCTTGGGCAATGGTGAAGGAAGAATTGCGCTTTGGTGGCTCCTGTATGAATTGACACATGCTCATAGAAGATTCTATCATATCCTCTAACACCGATGTAATATCTTTCTTCTGTCCTTTCCTCCTTTTTTGGCCAACCTCGGATGTAGCTGTGTTCTCAGTTACAGGAGGAACTACACTGACATCAACGTCTTCTTGTCCACCGTCTGACAATGCTCTATCACCAGTAGACTCGGGCCCAACATTCCTCGAATGAGGGGTGCAAGCATGATGTCCAGTCGCAACAACAGAGCTGAACATCATGTTCAGTTTCTCCTCTAATTCTGGCTGTATTCCGGAATAACGAAACTTCTTTGCGGCAGGGACAACCTGAAATACTATTCAATTATTTAAAACGGGCATAGGGAAATAATTGAATTCAAACATTGAATACCTTCAATCGCTCGTCCCACCACTCATCTGAGGCGTCTATAGTTTTTCTTGATGTGTTCCAACCCAAGCCTGTCTCACCTCATTTCAACTCCATCCAAAGTTTCCACTCCTTCAGACGATCCCATTTGTTTTTGAATTGTACTTTATCGTATTTCTTTCCAGTCGACTCTTCAAATGTCTTCATTATATTGGACCACCCCTCTTTACTAAAATATGTTATAGGATGATTCTCATGTTCTATCTCTTTTATGCAGATATCACAAAAGAGGAGAACATCAGAATTGTCTCACATTGCGGCCACCCCACCGTCTTTTGTTTTGCCCATCTTTATAAAGCAACACATAATAGAGAGAAAACAATATTCAAAAACATTACAAAAATAAATCTTAACACAATATGATTAATATATTAAACATACACACACAAAAACACACACATACAAAACACACATACACACACACATACAAAACACACATACACACACACATACAAAACACATTAACACACATACACATACACACAACTCACACACGTACACACACACATAAATGACACACACACACACACACACATAAATGACACACACACACACATAAATGACACACACACACACACACACACAACTCACACACGTACACACATACACATACACACACACATAAATGACACACACACACACATAAATGACACACACACACATAAATGACACACACATAAATGACACACGCACACATAAATGACACACACACACACACATAAATGACACACACACATAAATGACAGCACACACACAGAACAGCACACACCTACACACAACATCAGACTCACACAACAACAAAAACACACACACCTACACACAACATCAGATTCACACAAAAGCACAGAAAAACACAATAGGAAAATGCAATTACAAGTACTGAAGCTAAAGAAAAACAAGGAGAAAAAGAAGAGGATGGATACCTTCTACAATGGAGGCTGCGTAAGGAAGAAGAAGGGGCGCGGCTCCGGGAAGAAGAGGCACAGCGGCTCCAGCAATAACCTCCAGAAAACACTCGCATCCAGCAATAACCTCCAGAAATTGGAACTCATGTGCTAGTCGTCGTCGAGGATCGTCATCGATCGGGGACGCCGCTACTACCGCTCCGGGAAGAAGAGGCGCAGATAACGATCGAGGAAACACCGGGAAGAGGAGGCGCACATGGAAGCGAATCGCGTCTGGATCCAACAAACACCGCGACGGCGAGGATCGTCGTCGATCGGAGAAGGCCGCTGCTATCGCGCTAGGTCAAGAACCGCGGGGAAACGAATGTTGCGGCGGAACGGGGAAAGGAATCGCGTCTGCGCCATAATATAAAACCACGGAGGGTAATAAACGGGGTTTCCAAAATAAGCCGAGTCAAACGCTACTTTTTCACAAAATTGCGTTGCGTTTCCACCGCACCGCAGCAAATAAGCTCAGGCAAACGCCACCTAAGCTTATGGTCTAATGTTCGACACATGCAGTCTGTGTGACAAAAACAGCCATGTGAGAAGAATATGCATTAAAACAAATTAATTGCCTCGTGCAAATTTTGGAAAAAAATACTAAAAACATCAGCAACAAGTACTTGAATTTCATGTTGCATTTTTTGCTTCTTCGGGGATGGTGTTTTCTTTCACAGATTATCAAAACGGAAAATCAAACACATGAGAATAATGTGCTCCATCGATACATAAATAAGCAGCAATAAAAGCAAAAACACCATAAACAACGCATACTATCAGATTCACTATAGCTTTTAAACGTTTAGGCTTCGTTTAGTGAATCATCTCGTTCATGAACGACCGACCTGACGAGAGAGACTTCGTCAACTTTTTCGTTCAAAGCTACTTTTTAGGTCATAATGGCCATCATGCCAAACATATTCTATGACGATCAAAACTCATCCGAGCAAAAATGTCGCGCCAAGCAGAGCCTTAATAATCTCAACCATCCAAAATGAATGGGAGGGAACGCGCTCTCAATCTAAAATAATTTGCTTTTTAGAGATTAGAAAAATATAGATTATTACTGAATCTATATGCTGCTATTTTCTGTAGACATTCATTTTCTCTCCGGCCGCAAGTTTCGCTTTTTTGCGGGACCATGGCCGGGCGGCGGGGATCCGCACCCGCAATTTAATTTGCGGAAAAAAGTGTGGATATCATCCGTGCCCCCCCCCCCCCCCCCTCCGCAATTTAATTTGTGGAAAAAAGTGTGGATATCATCCGTGCCCCCCCCCCCCCCCCCCCCCCCCCCCCCGCCGCATTATCTCTTCATTTTCCCCATCGTTCTTGGGCATTGTTTTAAATAATATATCCCTCTTAAGACCCATGCACCGCCACTTTGGGTGCGCACGGCCGACCACATGCACAGTCAAAACATTCATGGACGGGCAAAGGCTGTTCACAACCAAGAGTATTCGGGCACAGGCGTGGCCCCGCGCACAACTGCTGCTAGCATACTAAAAAGAAGTTATTTTGTCCATCAAAACATTCACGACAATCAAATCTCAAATCCAATTTAATTTGAATGGCCTCATAAATAGTCACTCCACCTAGTCCTCATCCATTAAAATCCTTTAACCCTAACTCCTCTCGTCCTTCCAACAATGCCTTCTTCTCAGTCCTCTTCCCCTTCGCCCCAAACCCTGACAATCGGAACCTCGCCAAAGTCTTCTCCATATACACCACCAAATCAGCTCATAATCCACCGACATTGCCGAGAAACCCTCCACCCAATTTACGTCACCAGGAGACCTGCGATATCTCCACTCTCACCCAATTTCTTAATTTGTTTTGCATGTCACTTTTTCTTCCAAGCACGTGACTGCCCAACATCATAATGCAAGAAACTACTCAAATTACGGCTCTGTTTGGGGGGACTTATTTTCACCGGTCAAGCGGTTACGATCACATGAACCAAACCTTAATTAAGATCCGGTTCATGCGATCGTAACCGCTTGACCGGTGAAAATAAGTCCCACCAAACGGAGCCTACGTCAACACACAAGGCAGTAAAATTCAATCCTCCTTCGTGTGATCACGAGAGTCCACTCACTGTTTAATGACGAGCTCCTTAGTGATATTTAACTAGTCTAGTGGTGACATACTTAACCATGGACTTATTTGGCTACAATATTTAAAACCACATTGGTTGAAGCTGTTGCTTAAACCATGCATTTCTTATTTTGATTCATGATTCTCTGTTTACTTGCATGAGAATTTGTTATTTAATTAGACGAGTCCGTTTTAGGTACGTATTTGCACCTATTTTTAGGTGGGATACGATCGCTACCGTTGGATTTGGATTTCAACAGCTGAGATACAATCGTATTTTGATCGCAATACAACCGGATGTACAACAGCTTATATACAACCGTATCAAAGCCGTTGAAATCAAGATAAATCAAAATCTAATGCCCTAAATACAACCGTATCACATCTAAAAAATTAGGTGTGAATGCGTACCTAAAAATTTTCGTTAATTAGACAGTTCACCATGCATTGCTAAATTGCTGCACTTTTAGTGCCCCTTTTGAAACAGAGGCTGACTGACTGCTAAAAAGTTGTGCATTTCCCTTTTCAATTGTCTTTTCTGCTCACATAATATAGACTTTTCCCTATAGTTTAGCTTCTTTTTCTTCATACTATGTTCTTCATGTGTTCCATCTTTATCTAAGAATTAATACACATGAATTCTTCTTTTTCTAAAACCCCTTAACCAAATATGTTAATCTATGTTCAAATATTTATGGTTGTTTCTCTACAATCTCATATTCGCTGAGTGGAATTCAGGGGCACCAAGAGCCAGGTTTGGGCTAGCTTCGAGCTAGCTTTGGCTTCAGAGCAGAAGAGCTCCCGCCTAAGAGGGGGCGGGAGGGTTTTCGCTCAAGCCCCGGCCGAGACCTACTTCTGCCCAGAGGCGGGCGAGAAGGCTCGCGTCTCGTAGAAGCCGGGAACTGGCTCAGTCGGAAGCATTCTTCAACACCTTTGTTTAGCTCCCATCGAGTGAGGGCGGGAGGGTTCTCGACAATATGAGAGAACCTCCAGCTCCCGGCATAGAGGTTCTCGCCATGCCGGTTCTCGCCGGATGGGGCCCAGGAAGAAATTACCTAGTTGCCCTCAAGTAAATTACCCATATACCCTCGGGGTCTGCAATTAGCATTTCATAATAGCAGGATTTGGCTGTTGGCAGACCAGCCAGAGGTAATTTAGTAATTTCAGGTCAGCAAAGGCTATAAATAGACCCGCAGGGGTTCCTCAGAAGGCAAATTTTCATATTTTCTCTAAGATCTTCTAGTGCTTTCTGAGGAGCTTCAAGCCCAACTTTTAGCTTTGGAGGGGAAGCTCTCGGAGATCTTTCTGGTGAGAGGTGTGACCTCCCTGCTGAGGCTTTGGGTCAGTTCTAGATCCTTTACAACCAGTCAGAGGTCGGAGTTTGGGAGGAGTAGGTGTTGGTTGCGCCCCTATTTTCGAACTTCCGTTAAAGTCAAGTTTTGGCTTCAATAGTTCTGGTGCGGTGAGCGTGAAAGGCAGCCAATACAAGAAAGCCTTGAGTTTAGTCCCATGACAGGAGGTGAAGGTGAAGGATCTGGTTCTGGAGGTTCCCCCTCTCGGGGGGAGGAGGCTGCAAGGAAGATGCTGGAGGACTTCGGGCGAGAGGTCTTGCAGAGCATCAGCTTGGCCTTCTCGACGAGAAGCGAGTGGGCAACGCCTCAGGTTCCGGTAGAGGCGGTCCCGCTCTTGGGCGAGAACGCTCCTGGGCAGCGCCCTGGGAAGGAGGTCCCAGCGGAGTTGGGCGAGAACGTAGCCGTGCGAGAGCTGTTCCCAGACCAACGTCCCGAGAAGGAAGTTCCGGCGGAGGTTGGCGAGAGGGAGGCGGCTGTGCGAGAGCTCTTCCCTGGGCATGGTCTCGCGGATCGGGCCAGCCAGCCGAGGCCGCGAGACGTGCCTTCTCGGCAGGCAGGTAGCGAGAGCCCTTTCAGTGAGCTCATCATCTCGGCTCCGGTGCCGGAGGGGTTCCGGGACCCCGACATGTCTTACTACTCGAGGAAAGATAACCCTATACAGCATGTACAGTGGTTCGAGGATGTTGTTTCGATAAGGCAGATGACGGATGCCTTCAAGTGTCGGCTGTTTGTCATCACGTTGAAGGAGAAGGCCCGAGAATGGTTCCACCAGTTGCCGGCAAGTTCGATCTACAGTTTTGAGGACCTGCGTCGAGGGTTCCTGTTGAGGTTCTCGACTTCGAAGAAACGGAAGGAGGCAGAATGCCTGTTTGCGGTGAGGCAGAAGCAGAATGAAACGTTGGATCACTATGTTGACCAGTTTCAAGAGGAGATCCTCCTAGTCCAGGAGGTCCCAGGATATGCATTGATGCTCGCCTTTACCCTGGGGCTGAGGCCGGGATTCTTTAGCATGTAGTTGAAGAGAGTGTCCCCCTCTCTTTTGAGGAGCTCATGGAGAGGGCGGCGAAGGAGATAGACTTCGAAAGGGCCAATCCGGCTTTTGCCAGAAAGCTGGCCAGGTTGGCAGAGGATGATGTGAAGGAACCGGGAGCAGGAAGGCAGAGGGAGCAGAGGGAGCAGAGAGAAGAGAGGAGGGAGGAGCCCCGAGGGCAGGGGCAGCATCAAAGATGGGGGGCCCGGGAGTCGAACAACCGGTTGGGTTGGAGGCCTCAAGAGGGCAGCCCCCAGGGGCAAGGAGGCTTTCATGGAAGAGATAACTTCCGCGAGCCAAGGAGGTTTGAACAGCCGGCGTGGAGGCAGGGGCATAGGAGTCACTTCCCGCCGCAGCAAGAAGCGATGGAGGTCGGCCGAGGTAGAGGGGGAAGGAGAGTAGTTTGGGGAGGAGCTGGAAGAAGAGGAGGCGGAGAGGGAAGAGGGGGCAGGGTGGCGTTGCCTTTCTGTGACTTCCACCAGGAGGAGGGTCACGCGATGGTCACCTGCCCAGAGTTCCTGGAGATGAGACAAGCTAGGGGGCTGGGGAGACAGAATCTGTGATGCAGGCCCATGGTTTCGACGGATTAAACTACGCGTTCTTAGATTCGACAATTAGCAAATCAAACTAAGTTACGCGCAAACATTCACAAGACCAATACAAGAATATCCTGACTAAATAAGTGATTTTAAAACTAAGTCCAAAATAATCCCCAAAAATTAATTAATACGAGGGTTGCTTACCCGTTCCAATTTTCATGAGAATATTCGGATGATTTAGGCTTGAAAATTTAGATTTTAATTAAGCACAATATTCAATATAAATCAGGACCAAATACTAGCCTTCTGTTTCCACCAAAACTCACAATAGTTTAGAAAGAATCACACGAGAGATGGTATAGGAAATCGTTACCCAAAATCCCACGAGAATTCCGTCCACGAGATGGGTGGAGGATGCGCACACGACGGTGGTTGATTCTATTCCCACGCAACTCCACGATTCCGCGCCGGATGATGAAAACGCAAGCCGTCTTCCTTCGCAAAACCCTAGAAGAGGGAGTTCCTTGAAAAGTCCAGTAAATATATAGGGAGAGAGAGAAAAGGTGATGAGAAAATAATTTTCTCAATATGATGGGGGGTGGCGGCTAGGGGAGAGATGTGGTGGCCGACAGTTTTGTGGAAGGAGGCTGCTCGGGTTTTGGGAAAAAGGAGGAGGGTGGCCGGAAACGATCTTGGAGAAGGAGGAGGGAGGAGGAAAGGAGGCCGAGATAGAGAGGTGAAGGAGATGTGGCCGGCGGCCAAGAGAGGGGAGAAGAAAGAGGAGGCCGAAAATTGCCAAGAGGGGGGAAAATTCACTTTGAATTTTTTAGGTTTTCTTTTCCATTCTTCACTAATTAAAACATGAAGGATACATGCCTATAAATAGGCTACACCACTCAATCTCCCTCCAAACAAACTTCAAAATTCAAAATTCAAATTGAACATATGATGGTTATATGCACCCATCATAGTTCATGAAATGAAATAATTAAAATACTACATGATGGTTATACGCACCCATCATTACATATGAAATGGAAATTAAAAACATGAAATTAAATAACATTGCAAAAATAAAACAAAGCATAAAAATTAATTAATAATTAATAATTATTTATTAATAATAATTATTAATTATTATTAATATGTTGGCTTGCGTTCAGGACGGGTATTATGACGATGCTCCACATGAACATCCGTAAGCACGCCATCGCCGTCTTTATAATGTTGTGGGTCGTCGTCTCCATCAATCGGGTCATCATCATCATCAGAGGGAGGACGCTCCTTGACGACATATCGTGGGGAGTCGGCTCCATCAATCGGGTCACCATGATCATCAGAGGGAGGACGCTCCTTGGCGACATATCGTGGGGAGTCAGCTCCATCAATCCTCCCCCTCTTAAAATGACTCATCACTGATGAGTATGCCTGCGAGTACTCGTCTGGGAGGTCATCGGCGGGGAAGAAGAACCTCCGATGGAGACCGAGAAGGAGAACGATCCTAGAAAACTATCACCACCCAACCCAATAGAAAACATAGTGAAAAATATATACGGAGAGGTAGACATTTCAAGTGGCATTAAAGCATAAAGCGTAAAATATGTAACGATGAAAATAGGAGCTATGTCCCAATCAGTGGAAAATTTTAATAGAAACGTCATGTCACCATATTTCCGTAAAATCCGTAAAAAGTAGACTAGCCGATTCGTTAATATTTCTAAGGTGCCCGGGGGCATCCGTTCGGGGGTGAGACAAACCAAAACCAAATCTTTCATATAGCGGTGGAAGATTATTTGATACAACATAGCAAGTAATTTAATGGAGACATTTAGAAGGATCAAGAAATGAAAAATGCGTCTAATTAAATTAAAACCATGAGGGGAGAACCCATGTGCAACATGAATGGAATTAATAGTAGAAAATAACAGAATTAAGTCAGGTGGCACGGGCTCTTTCAGTTCAAAAATCAAATCAGTGGAGCCTAATGTTATCGTTTTAAATTTGGTATTAAAATTAGATTTAAAAATATCATAATAATAGGCTTTTAGAAAACGCTCGTCACCAACTACGTTCACCCACATCTTTATAAGTAAGTCTAACGGAAAGGCGAGAATAATAAACTTCTCTAAATATAGAGGGCTAAAAATGACGAACTCATCTACTCGGGCTAAGGGTACTGGAGGGAGAGTCGATAGGGTTGACTCCGTAGGGGGAACCAAGTCGCACTCAACGTCAAAACATGGATTAAGCGTCCAGGAGAACGCCTCCGATTAAAAAACATTAAAATCAAAAGTAAACTCGAATAGTGGATTCGTCCTCACTAAAAACTCATCCTCAGTTAACTTTTCACCACAGAATGAATCCACCAAATCAGCCGACATGTCTTCTAACGCATTAGATATTTTATTCAATTTAGCTTCAGTGATCGTCCCTAAGGTAGGCAAATTTATATCCGATAAAACTTCTAAACTACCTTGGGCCTCAGGCAAAGGAGCTGTCATCAAAGAAAAATCTATCGGGCCCTCAGTGCTACCGTCATCCAAAGATAATATTTCCTCGCGGGGTAAATCTACTACAGCTTCACATTCTATGTCGACCAATTCTTCCCATGAGGTGGGGACATCGTCTAAGTCAGCAATAGGGGATGGGCAAATCGAATCCAGGGGAGTATAAAAATTAGCTCGAATCCCAAGCAGCGATGATAACGTCAAAGGACTAACTCCCGGATGTATAACACTAAGCTTATCCCAAACTGAACATCCATCCCAAGGTGACTCTTCCAATACCGTAGAAATATCTAATAAGCCTGGGTCAACCTTAATAATGTCGGGTCCTAGCAAGTCATCACCTAATTCAGTAACAGGTACGCTCTCAGCTTCGGATGACTCTACCAACTCTGCTGGAACGTCTTCTAAATCAGGGTCATCAGAAGACTCCATGACTAAAATATCGTCGAAGGGGATTGGAGATGATTCCTCAGGGGAGAAATCCTCATCCAAATCACTGGGATATCCAGTATCCTCATCGTCACTAAAAGCGTCAGTGAAACTTGCCTCGTCCTCAGTGACATGCTCAGTCCTAATCACATCCTCAGGTTCAACAGGAGAGTCAGACACTATCGTAAGTGAAGGAAGACTCTCACCTAGCTGATTAACTTCATCATCCAGAGATTTTATATCCACATAGGAATCCTCAGAGGTATCAGTCACTATATCAGAGGGCTTAGATGTCGAGGCTAACGAAGCAAACACCCTAATAGTAACCACTTTCGAGTTCAAATTTTGGGGTCCAAATGGCTTATGTTCCCTATAGGTGGGACAAGACACACTTTGGGTATTACTACCTCTCTGGGGATATGATCTATCCTGAGGCGTAGGGTGACTCCTATAAGCAGATACGGGTCTAGTGCCGTAACTATTCGTACTAACGGGTGTGGTGCTATTAGTACGCAGGTAGGCGGGATCAAATTGATCCGAGAGGAGGCTACGCATGTGCGGCCAAGCATAACGATAGCTACCAACACGATGCTCTTCGTTTAACCAAAATAATCGGGCTCGACCAACTAATCGCTCTCGGGCAAAGTTAACCTTCTCGTAGTCATCCCAAAAGTGACAATTAAAATAAAATTCTATACCCTTAAGCCAATCCCTAAAAATTTTAGGACACCCTAAACCGTCATACGTGGGGGTCCTACTAAACGTGGGAGGATAAGTGTGGGAATGAGTAGCATGTACGTCATAAGCCATCTTAGCGCGAACCGGGGAGAAAATTCACCCGGACTTAGTGCATGTGCACAAAAGGGTACCGGGACAACTTAACTCTAACGAAGATGGAATTGTTCCCACCTAACCACTAGGGTCTTAAATATGATAAAATAGGGTTTTTGCTGGAAAAATATGAGGATCATTAAAAAAATTTACTGGATTTTTTTTACTGAGAAAATAAAAATCTTGGCTGCTATTGGCACACCAAATACTAAATTTCAAATTTATTAATAAAAATAAATACTTAATGAAAAATAACTTTTTTTTTATTTTCTTACTAATAATTAGATGGATAAATTCCAGAAATTTTAAATTTTAAATTTTAAGAAAATTTAAATTTTCTTAAGGTCACTATTTGCAGACCAACTATTAAATTTTAAAATAACTTAATAAAAATAATGACTTAATGAAAAATAAATTTTTTTTATTTCTTATAAAAAATAAGATAGAGAATTTCCAGAATTTTATTTTTTTAGCTTTTGAGAAAAATTTTAAATTTTGAATTTGGAATTGGAAATTTGAATTTTGAAATTTGAAATTTTGAATTTTGAATTTTGAAATTTGAAATTTGAAATTGGAAATTTTGAATTTGAAATTTGAATTTTAAATTTTGAAATTTGAATTTGAAATTTGAAATTTTAAATTTGAAATTTTAAATTTGAATTTTGAAATTCAAAATTTGAAATTCAAAATTGGAAATTTGAATTTTGAATTTTAAAATTTGAAATTTGAAATTGAAATTTGAAATTTGAATTTTAATTTTGAATTTTGAAATTTGAAATTTGAATTTTGAATTTTTAAATTTTGAAATTTGAAATTGAAATTCGAAATTTAAAATTTGAAATTTGAAATTTGAAATTTTAATTTTGAATTTTGAAACTCGAAATTTTAAATTTGAAATTTAAAATTTGAAATTTGAAATTTGAAATTTGAAATTCGAAATTTGAAATTCGAAACTGGAAATTTTAAATTTGAAATTTGAATTTTTAAATTTTGAAATTTGAAATTGAAATTCGAAATTTAAAATTTGAAATTTGAAATTTGAAATTTTAATTTTAAATTTTGAAATTCGAAATTTGAAATTTGAAATTTGAAATTCGAAATTTGAAATTTGAAATTCGAAATTTGAAATTCGAAATTTGAAATTCGAAACTGGAAATTTTAAATTTGAAATTTGAATTTTTAACTTTTGAGAGGGGGAGGAGTGCCAATTAGGAAATTGACGAGAACCTCCCTCTGATACCAAATTGATGCAGGCCCATGGTTTCGACGGATTAAACTACGCGTTCTTAGATTCGACAATTAGCAAATCAAACTAAGTTACGCGCAAACATTCACAAGACCAATACAAGAATATCCTGACTAAATAAGTGATTTTAAAACTAAGTCCAAAAATTAATTAATACGAGGGTTGCTTACCCGTTCCAATTTTCATGAGAATATTCGGATGATTTAGGCTTGAAAATTTAGATTTTAATTAAGCACAATATTCAATATAAATCAGGACCAAATACTAGCCTTCTGTTTCCACCAAAACTCACAATAGTTTAGAAAGAATCACACGAGAGATGGTATAGGAAATCGTTACCCAAAATCCCACGAGAATTCCGTCCACGAGATGGGTGGAGGAAGCGCACACGACGGTGGTTGATTCTATTCCCACGCAACTCCACGATTCCGCGCCGGATGATGAAAACGCAAGCCGTCTTCCTTCGCAAAACCCTAGAAGAGGGAGTTCCTTGAAAAGTCCAGTAAATATATAGGGAGAGAGAGAAAAGGTGATGAGAAAATAATTTTCTCAATATGATGGGGGGTGGCGGCTAGGGGAGAGATGTGGTGGCCGGCAGTTTTGTGGAAGGAGGCTGCTCGGGTTTTGGGAAAAAGGAGGAGGGTGGCCGGAAACGATCTTGGAGAAGGAGGAGGGAGGAGGAAAGGAGGCCGAGATAGAGAGGTGAAGGAGATGTGGCCGGCGGCCAAGAGAGGGGAGAAGAAAGAGGAGGCCGAAAATTGCCAAGAGGGGGGAAAAATTCACTTTGAATTTTTTAGGTTTTCTTTTCTATTATTCACTAATTAAAACATGAAGGATACATGCCTATATATAGGCTACACCACTCAATCTCCCTCCAAACAAACTTCAAAATTCAAAATTCAAATTGAACATATGATGGTTATATGCACCCATCATAGTTCATGAAATGAAATAATTAAAATACTACATGATGGTTATACGCACCCATCATTACATATGAAATGGAAATTAAAAACATGAAATTAAATAACATTGCAAAAATAAAACAAAGCATAAAAATTAATTAATAATTAATAATTATTTATTAATAATAATTATTAATTATTATTAATATGTTGGCTTGCGTTCAGGACGGGTATTATGACGATGCTCCACATGAACATCCGTAAGCACGCCATCGCCGTCTTTATAATGTTGCGGGCCGTCGTCTCCATCAATCGGGTCACCATCATCATCAGAGGGAGGACGCTCCTTGGCGACATATCGTGGGGAGTCGGCTCCATCAATCGGGTCACCATGATCATCAGAGGGAGGACGCTCCTTGGCGACATATCGTGGGGAGTCAGCTCCATCAATCTGCCAATAAGGATCGTGGAGGTGCAGCAGGGAGATGGGGAAGATAGGTGTGAGGACCGGGCAGACGTGGGAACCCGGGGAGAGATCGGGGTGATCCATGGAGGAGTTGAGATTGAGGGAACTCGCAAGGGAGCCTTCAAACCATGTTCTGAAGGGGGGTCGCCTCGACCTCCCAGGCTCCCCCCCCCCCCCCCCCCCCCCGGAGGAGAAAATTACTTTTTCATCAGCAGATATGCCAGGCTTCGAAGACCCGTTCTGCGACGCTTTGGTGATCCATACGGCGGTAGAGAACTTCACGGTCTCCAGGATCCTGGTCGACAACGGGAGCTCCGTGAATGTGATCTTCAACAAGGCCTTCGACGAGATGAAGGTCGAGCCCAAGAGGATCTTAGCTTCAGATGAGTCATTGTTTGGATTTTCAGGAGAGGAAGGAGGTAGAAGGAGGAGTAGGGCTGCATGTGAAGTTGGGGGGAGCGCCACGGAACTGTAGGTTCGTGATAGTGGATGCCCCAAGTAGTTACAATGTCATCTTTGGGCGCCCCCTCATCAGCACCTTTCGCTGCGTCCCCTCCTTGTTCCATCAGTGCCTCAAGTTAGACAACGGAGGGGTGCATGTGAGGATCAGGGGGGACCCGAAGGTGGCGAGGCAATGCTACGTGACAGCGGTCAACACCATATCTTGGATGGCGGAAGCGGAAGAGCTGGAGAGAGAGATGGCAAGAGCAGGAAGAGGTTGTTGGAGAGGAGGCGAGCCTAGAGGAGGCGATCAGGGAGATGGTGGAGGAGCAGAGAGGAGTTGTGCAGGAGGTCCAGAGAGACGAAGGGTCGGAGCCGCAAGAGGGTCGACAGGAGGAAGGAGTAGAGGAAGGGCAAGGAGGAGAAGGAGCTGAGAAGGAGGCCCCGAGGGGCGTGGAAGTTGAGCAACAACATGAGAGCCCGGGAGAGGCGATGGAAGTTGAGGAGGCAGGAGGGGAGAAAGAGTTTGGGCAGGAAGAGGAGGCGAGGGCCGGCTGGGAGCAGTCGCGGCTGGAGTCGGCCGAGGAGGTGGCGGAGATGGAGGTCTTCACCAGCGTCGGCCAGGTGCAAAGGGTGCGGATCAGCGGGTGCTTATGTCCCGAGGACCAGGAGCGAGTGCGGGCCTGCATCCAGAGCAACGTCGACATCTTTGTTTGGAGCGCGGCTGACATGTCAGGCATCAATGCGGATGTAGCTTGCCAACGCCTAAGCCAGGACCCCCGGACGCGCCCCATCCGCCAGAAGATGAGGACCATTGCCACCAAGCTGGAGGAGCCCATCCGCGAGGAGGTCAAGAAGCTTCTGGAGGCTGGCTTCATCTCGGAGATCCAGTATCCAGACTGGATCTCCAACGTGGTAATGGTAGAAAAAGGGGGAGGGAAGTGGCGCATGTCTATCAATTTTTTCCTTATTAAATAAATCATGCCCTAAGGATTGTTACCCCCTGCCTCGAATCGACGCGCTGGTTGATTCAGCCGTTGGTTTTTCTATTATGAGCTTTTTAGATGTTTTTTTAGGTTACCACCAGATCCGAATGCACCCTCCTGATGTCAAAGACGTCTCCTTCATCACGAGAGAGAGATGTTTCAGCTATAAGATGATGTCTTTTATGTTGAAAAGCGTAGGGGCTACATACCAACGCATGATGAATCAGGTCTTCCAGGGTCAAAGGGGGAGGAACCTAGAGGTCTATGTTGACGATCTGATGGTCAAGAGCAAGTGTCTGTACTCGCATCTGCGGGACCTGGAGGAGACATTCGTCACCCTACGGAAGTTCAAGATGAGGTTGAACCCCTTGAGGTGTGTCTTCGGGGCGAGCCGTGGGAAGTTCCTTGGACATCTTCTGACCCCGGCAGGGGTGGAGCCTAACCCAGATAAAGTGAAGGTCATCCTAGAGATGGAGTCACCACGCAACACTAAGGAGGTCCAGCGCTTGACAGGCAAGCTGGCCGGGCTGAGCAGGTTCCTCTCCAGGTCGGGAGAGAAGTGTTCGTCATTCTTCAAAGTGTTGCGGGGTAATCAGAAATTTGAGTGGACCACCGAATGTGAAGAGGCTTTTCAAGCACTGAAGAGGCAGCTCTTCCAGGCTCTGCTACTTCAAAGCCCAAAAGAGGGGGAGGAACTAGCCTTATACCACAGAGTAGGAGCAGAGGTCGTGAGCTCTGTCCTGGTCAGGGAAGAGGGGAAGAAGCAGTTGTCAATCTATTATGTTAGCAGGACCCTAAAAAAGTCAGAGCTCCGCCATCCCATTCTGGGAAAGCTGGCATATGCTTTGATCATTTCAGCCAGAAAGCTTCGGCCGTATTTCCAAGCCCATTCGATCAAGGTGATGACGGACCATCCCCTCCGCAAGATTTTTGAAGGAGTTGAGCACTCAGGGCGGTTAGCCAAGTAGTCCATTGAACTAAGCGAGTTCGACATCTTATTTGTGTCGAGGCTCTCCATCAAGGCGCAAGTAGTGGCTGACTTCTTGGTCGACTATGTTGTTGAAGTCGAGGTCGAGGAGTCGCGGTCGCAGGGGGCATGGAAGATGGTGGTTGACGGGGCCTCGGGAAAGCATTCCCTCAGGGGAGGAGTGGTATTGATAAGCCCTCAGGGGGTCACCATAAAACAAGCGGTGGTCTTGCACTTCCTGGTGGCTAATAACCAAGCAGAGTACGAGGCCGTGATAGCCGGTCTTCGTTTGGCAAAGGAGCTTGAGATCCAGGATGTGGAGGCTTTTACGGATTTGTTGGTGGTGGTATCACAGGTCCGAAGAGAGTTCGAAGCTCGGGAGCTCACCCTTGCAAAGTATTTGTCCAAGGTAAGGATGATCATCAGAGGGTTCCGGTCGTTCTCAATCCAACACGTTCCTAGGGAAGAGAGTGCAGCAGCCGATCGGCTGGCTAAGTTTGGACCTCGGGGGGGGGGGGGGGGGGGGGGGGGGGGGAGGAACCCTGACCGAGCTGTTTCGGCCGGCAATCGAGGAAGGAGAGTTGATGGACATGGATCGGCGACCCTCGTGGGTGGACCCATTGGTAACCTTTCTGACAACTGGTGAGCTTCCAGAAGGGACTAAGGATGCCAAAAGATTCAGGCACAAGGCAACCCATTATCTAATACTGGAAGGAGGGTTTCATCAGAAGATGTTGTCAGGGCTCCTGGCGAGGTGTGTGACCGAGGAAGAGATCCTGAGGATCCTGGAAGAAGTGCATTCAGGTGAGTACGGCAGTAACTCGGGAGGAAGGACGTTGGAAGCAAGGGTGATAAGACAAGGGTATTTCTGGCAGACCCTGAGGAAGGATGCGGTTGAGTTTGCGAGGAGGTGCCGAAAGTGTAAGCAGTACGCCCCCCTCCAGCTCTTGCCCGCTCAAAGGCTCGGAAGCATCACGACATCATGGCCTTTCACCATCTGAGGGATGGATCTAGTCGGGTCCTTCCCTCCGGCTAGTGGGCAGAGAAGGTTTCTTTTAGTCATGATTGACTACTTTTCAAAGTGGCTGGAGGTCAAGGCACTGGCCAAGGTCACCTCACAAGTCATCAAAAACTTTATTTGGGGAGAGATCATATGCAGGCACGGGTTGCCCCAGGCAATAGTGACAGACAATGACCCCCCCCCCCAGTTTGCCAGCGAAGAGTTCACCCGTTTTTGCACCCAACTGGGGATAGACCTTAGGTTTGCCTCCGTCCACCACCCCAGAAGCAACGGCCAGGTAGAGGCGGCAAACAAGAACATTGTGAACCTACTCAAAAAGGTGGATAACTTGAGGGGGAATTGGGTGGAACAGCTCCCCTCAGTTCTATGGGTCTTGCGAACAACCCCAAATATGGACACCGGCGAGACCCCCTTCAAACTTTCTCATGGGTGTGAGGCAGTCCTGCCAGTGGAGTTCGAGGTTCGGTCCCCGCGGGTCACGACCGCGGGAGAAGGAGACGAGTTTTGGAGGCTGGAGAATGAGGGGGAGTTGCGCCTCTCATTCGATATGGTGGAAGAGCTGCGCGATGCCGCGACTATCAGGCAAGAGGAAATTAAGCGACGAATGGCAAAATACTTCGACAAACACATCAGAATCAAACAGTTCGCAGAAGGAGATCTAGTGTTAAAGAAAATTGCTGCTGCGGGAAGATCAGCCCCCGTTGGCAAGCTTAACCCAAACTGGGAAGGACCTTACATTGTTGAAAGGGTTCTAAGAACGAGAGGTTATCACCTCCAAGACATGAAGGGGAGATCCATGAGCCATACCTGAAGCGGTGATGACTTGAAACGCTTCTACCCATGAGGGGGAAGGTGAAATTGTATATTCAAAGACAAATTATTATATTATATTCACTAATTTGTTGTTGTTTTGGCTTTACCTAGTGTGAAATTCTGATGATAGGATGGTCGAATGTTTGCATTACCCCGAGCCTGACTCGGCCCCAGGTAGACCCGCTGTGCAGGCTCTCATTAGCTGGCAAGTCTGAAGGCTCGCCTGTGGGGGTAAGGGACCCCGAGTGCTGCTCGGCCTCGGGTAGACTCGCTGCTCAGGCTCTCATTAGTTGGGCAGGGCGGTAGGCACACCTGGGGGCAAAGGACTTGGTCTTGGATATTTTCTTGGAGATACTTCGGCTCAGAGGATTGCATTACCCCGAGCCTGGCTCGGCCTAAGGTAGACCCGCTGCGCAGGCTCTCATTAGCTGGCAGGTTCGAAGGCTCGCTTGTGGGGGTAAGGGACCCCGAGTGCGTCTCGGCCCCGGGTAGACTCGCTGCTCAGGCTCTCCTTAGCTGGGCGGGGCGGTAGGCACACCTGGGGGGGTGGGGGGGGAAGGACTTGGTCTTGGATGTTTTCTTAGAGATACTTCAGCTCAGAAGATTGCATTACCCCGAGTCTGGCTCGACCCCAGGTAGACCCGCTGCGCAGGCTCTCATTAGCTGGCAGGTCTGAAGGCTCGCCTGTGGGGGTAAGGGACCCCGAGTGCTGCTCGGCCCCGGGTAGACTCGCTGCTCAGGCTATCATTAGCTGGGCAGGGCGATAGGCACACCTGGGGGGAAAGGACTTGGTCTTGGATGTTTTCTTGGAGATACTTCGGCTCAGATGATTGCATTACCCCGAGTCTGGCTCGGTCCCAGGTAGACCCGCTGCGCAGGCTCTCATTAGCTGGCAGGTCCGAAGGCTCGCTTGTGGGGGTAAGGGACCCCGAGTGCTGCTCGGCCCCAGGTAGACTCGCTGCTCAGACTCTCATTAGCTGGGCAGGGCGGTAGGCACACCTGAGGGGAAAGGACTTGGTCTTGGATGTTTTCTTGGAGAAACTTCGGCTCAGATGATTGCATTATCCCGAGTCAGGATCGGCCCCAGGTAGACCCGCTGCGCAGGCTCTCATTAGATGACAGGTCCGAACGCTCGCCTGTGGGGGTAAGGGATCCCGAGTGCTGCTCGGCCCCGGGTAGACTCGTTGTTCAGGCTCTCATTAGCTGGGCAAGACGGTAGGCACACCTGGGGGGGAAGGACTTGGTCTTGGATGTTTTCTTGGAGATACTTCGGCTCAGAGGATTGCATTACCCCGAGCCTGGCTCGACCTCAGGTAGACCCGCTGCGCAGGCTCTCATTAGCTGGCAGGTCCGAAGGCTCGCCTGTGCGGGTAAGGGACCCCGAATTCTGCTCGGCCCCGGGTAGACTCGATGCTCAGGCTCTCATTAGCTGGGCAGTGTGGTAGGCGCACCTGGGGGGAAAGGACTTGGTCTTGGATGTTTTCTTGGAGATACTTCGGCTTAGATGATTGCATTACCCCGAGCCTAGCTCGGCCCCAGGTAGACCCGCTGCGCAGCCTCTCATTAGCTGGCAGGTGCGAAGGCTCGCCTGTGGGGGTAAGGGACCCCGAGTGCTGCTCGGCCTCGGGTAGACTCGCTGCTCAGGCTCTCATTAGCTGGGCAGGGCGGTAGGCACACCTGGGGGGAAAGGATTTGGTCTTGGATGTTTTTTGGAGATACTTCGGCTCAGATGATTGCACTACCCCAAGCCTGGCTCGGCCCCAGGTAGACTCGCTGGCCGCTACGCAGGCTCTCACTAGCTGACAAGTCTAAAGGCTCGCCTGTGGGGGTAAGGGACCCCGAGTGCTACTCGGCCTCGGGTAGACTCGCTGCTCAGGCTCTCATTTGCTGGGTAAGGCGGTAGGCACACCAGGGGGGAAAGGGCTAGATTTTTGACATGGTCATGGGAGTACATTGGCTCGAAAACTTTTGCACCTCCCCGAGCAAAGTTCGGCTCTGGGTAGACTCGCTGTCCGGGCTCTCGTCCAAACAGGCAGGACAGGGGACACACCCGGGAGGCAGGGGAAGGAATTTGAGAACCTTTTTGAGCAGGGGGTCTCGGCCAAGGGGTTCTCGACAAAGGAAGTTCTCGGCAGGAGGGCTTTCGGCAGGAAGCTCTTGACCGGACGGCGAGAACCTCTACCCCTCTCGGCGACGCTCCGTTCGAGTCATGTGCTACAAAGGGGCGGCGTCTCTCTCTGAAACCTGCAGTCGGCGCTTCCGGCAAAGGGCTCTCGGCCGGTTTCCACATATTAATCTATCGCTAAGGGGTGCGGCTCCCTCAAGGAGGGTAAGGGTCTCAGCAAAAACTCATTTGGGAGGCTTTAGACAATATATGAATTGCTTTGGCAAGAAGAGTAAAACGACCATATATACATATACACATGCCAATGTGTTCACAAAAATTGGTTACAAGCGAGGGCACCTCGCGCATTCAAAAATGGACAAAAAGAAAGGAGCGGCGAAAATCCTCAGTGGGTTTCGTCGGACTCCCCGCTCAAGTTCTAGCCAGAGCTCCCGCTGGAACTCTCGCCAGAGCTCTCGCCGGATGTCTCGCTAGCCACGACGGGATATTTCAGGACATCCGAGGGCGGGGAGTCTAATGCTCCCGGAGGCTTAGGGATGGGCTCGAAAAGCCACGTGAGAAGCTTGCGGGCAGTAAGGATCTCGCCACCTTCATTCAAGCACCCCACATCCCGCAATGTCTCTATGGTTAGTCTGGTCGTTGCTTGGGCGTTGGTTTGTAGCAGCTTGTCGATGTCGTACTACGAGTAGTGGAAGCTCCTCGGCCTCTCGTCCAGCGAAGGAGGGGGCGGGATCACAGTCACAGCCGCTTCCGCGCGCCGGACCTGGTCCTTCAGCAGGACATTCTCACACTCCAGGCCGGCCAGCTGTGCGCGAAGCAGCATGCTCTGGGCGGAATCCTGTGCACAAGAAAAACCCGTCAGTACAGAGAAAAGAGAAACAGGCTATATGAATTACAGGGGAGAGAGCTAGTGCCTTGGAGGATCACGCTTACCTCTTCCGCCGGGCGCAAGGATAGAAGTCGCTAAGCATCCGCCAGCTCGACCGTTGCCTTGTCCCTTGCCTTGAGCATCTCGGCGAAGTTGCGGTCGATGGTGATGCACCGGCGCGCACACATGTGCGCGATCTCGAACCCGCACATTAAGGCCCGGATGGAATCGAAGTCCAGGAGCCGGGTGGACGATTGGTCAAAAGCGCCGACATCTTCTCGGCTGTAAAGGTCGTAGCCCAACGCAAAAGCCTCGCCGGTGACCTCGTTGCGCTCCGCCCAGCTGGGGAGGAGGATAGAGAGGGAGACCCGGTTGGCCTCAGGATCCCACTAGAGCAGGGGCTTCCCTTCCGCATCCAGGCATTTTACGCCAAGGCTGAAGTTTTGATGCCCCTTTGGCACCTGCTGGGGAGAGGCCTTAGCGGGAGTATCAGCAGCTGCCGCCTCGACACTAGCCCCGCCAGTGGCTGGAAGGCTCTTGGCAGGGGCCCCGACGGTGGTCATGGCGGCAGTAGTCGCCTCCCCGGCTGCCAACAGGATCTCGTCGAAGGATCGGCCCTCGACGACAGATCGGGCGGGAGAGGCCGCCACGGACTTCCCCTTGTCTGCGGCAGTTGGCCTTGGTCTTTTGAGCAGATTGGACGAGAAGGTGCTTGACTTTCGCTTCCCAGCACCGGACTGAGGGGGAGGAGCCGGCTCATCCCGGCAGGCGAGAGCCACAGACTTCGCGAGAGCCAAGGGATCCCTCGCAGCCCTGGTCTCGACAAGCGGCTAGTGCAGAGCGATTTCCCGCTCTCCTGCAAGGTCGACAACATTTAGCCATATGTCTTAGAGTATAGAATTCCATGCTAAAGGCGAAACCATACCTTCACCGGGAGGCACAGGCAGGAGAGAGTCGATGTCTTGCCTGAGGAATTGGACGTCAAAGTCCTTGGTCCCAAAGAACTCCAGAAGGGCACTCTCGCGCAACCACAGGGCGGGCGGCTTGTAGGCGGCGTCGTCGTATTGGACGGGCGCGAGGGGCACGTTGCCGAAGTCGCCAGAGATGTAGACGAACTTCTCGCCCCAGTGGTGGTGCTTATTGGCGAGACCGTAGGTCTTGAGAATCTGTCCGGAAAAGAAGACTACCCCGCTCTTAGTCCGGAAGACGAACAACTTCCGGAAGATGGGTAGGCTGAACTCTATCCTCTCGGACCGCATGTAGCAGATGAACGCTACCAAGATGCCGACTGAATTAGGATTGAGCTGAGCGGGAACCACTCCGTAGTAACGAAGGGCCTGGCGCATCTCGGGCCAGAGGGGGAGGCGGAAGCCCACCTCGAAATGCTCGAGGGGGATGACGAGCTCTCCCTCTCCTGTGAGATTGACTCTATCGTCGTTGCCCGGGTTTCTCGCGGAGAACCCGGCGGGGTATGTAGCGGGTGGTGATCATCTGAAATTTGTCTAAGGTTAGATGGCAGGGAGGGAACTTATGCCTCCGGAAGGCTTACGCGCAGTTGGAACGTCCCTCGCTCTCGCCCGGCATTGCGATCAAGGGGTTCTAGGCGAGAACTTTGGGAGAAAGGAGAGAGCGAGAGCGAGAGATGGTGGCGGAAGTGAGGGAAGTTCTCGACGAGGCACGAGAGCAGTAAGAAGGAAGGCAAGGGTTCCGAATCGGAGAAAAAAATGCAGTGGATGGATCGATCTATTTATAGAGTATCGTGGTAATGATGTTTTTCCAAAAAGACGGCGGAGATATAATGGCCAAGTCCCGAGGCATCGGCGCCCCGCTTTCCGTTCTGACATGCTCCAGTGACCTAAGCCGGCGGTGAGGAAGTCCCCATCCTAGGGATAAAACTGTAACTAGTAGACAGAGCTGAGGTTCGCGCAAGCACCACCAAAAATAGAGCATAAAACAAAAGCAGTTAGCAGAGAGAAAATGAAAGAGGGGCTCTCGCTGAGCGAGAGCCTCTTAATAAAATAATAATAATAACAGAAGAGGTTCATTAATTATTGTCCAAATTGCCGAGGTACATCAATGAAGGATAGGCCGAGAGGTGGAAGAGGCGAGACGTCTTTGACTCAATATTGTTCCCAGCGACATCGTCTCCGGTCCCGTCTTCCTGTCCTTGGAGGAACTCGCGGGTTGAAGTAGGACGTCAGGGCGGTGCACCCAAGGTTGATCAAGCGTGCCTGGTCCCGAATTCGTGCAACATATCACCCTGGGGAGGTCTCGGCGGTAAGAGTGTCCTGTCGCTCCGTCTCGCCCACGAGGTGGCTGTAGTCCCGCTTGATGACCGTCATGCGCCG
Source organism: Platanthera zijinensis (assembly GCA_039513925.1). Taxonomy (NCBI): domain Eukaryota; kingdom Viridiplantae; phylum Streptophyta; class Magnoliopsida; order Asparagales; family Orchidaceae; genus Platanthera; species Platanthera zijinensis. The sequence continues at coordinate 14,677,337 of CM077078.1, read as the reverse complement.
CTCAACCATCTTGTTAAGGCTTCTCACCGCCTAGGAGTTGGCCCGCTCCCGCCGCGCAAGCTTCGAGAACAGCGCCGCCACCCTCTTTCGCGGTTCCCTGCCATTCCCAGCGGCATCCAGGAACTCTTCCATCTCGTCAGAAGAAGGGAAGGGGGAGCTCTCGGCGTCTTCCTCTTCCTCGGCATCCTCGCCTCCGTCTTCATCATCCTCCTCGGTTCCCACCCGGGGCTCCGCATCCCCTGGTGAGATAGGGAGTTCCAGTCACGACAAGGAAAAAGTAAAGGAAGTGATGATTTCTCGCATACATGCAGCTTGGCGAGAGCCATCAACTGGCGGAGGGCGAGAAGGCCAAGACTCCCCCCAGTTTCCTTCCCAAAGAGGAAGGTGGATCGGCTTTCCCCGCCCCGGGCGGAATGTTTTGCGCGTGGCGATCCCGGCCTGGCCGGGAGCGGGGGCAGATTCGTCTTTCCTCGCGGCGTGGCGGGCCTTTGGCAGAGGTGCAGGGGTCTCAGTGGTCGCCCCTCCCGCCGGAGGGGCGGGATCAGCTGCCTGGGTTCCCGGATTGGCGAGTACGATTTCGTTTCGTTCCCTCGGGTGTCGAGACCCGGGCTGGCAGGAGCTAGCGCTGTGAGAAACCGTTTAAGCAATAAGAACGAGTTGATTGAAAAATCAGACAGATGGGGAAAAATGTTACTTGGGGTTTTCGGAGGGTCGGCCAGGGGAACGACCGCCGGGATCCTCGAAGGATCATCGGGAGGGAGAGGCATCAACTCGGGGGGTGTCCGCAGGGACCCGGGATCGATGTTTGGAACCGCCTCCTGCGAGAAGTACAACATATCAATCGTCGGTCTCCTTCATATCAATTCACAGTTCTCGATAGTCAGCAAATCGCAGGGACATACCTTCCGCAGAGGTGAAGGATTCTCCGCGCGGCTTGGGGATGGGGTAGGCAAACCCGGTTCTCGTTCAAGACGTCTCGCTTGACCGATTTCGCCCTCTTCTTTTTCTTCCTCTTCAGCTGTGAGGGCTCAGCGGCCGGTGACCTTCTCGCCAACCACAGGGCTACCAAGGCACTGTTTGCAAAGGATCGCGCCTGCGCCGCATCAATGCAGTCTTGAAGACTCTGCGAAAGCGGCTTCTCAGCGCGTTTGGAACGCATCATGAGATCACACGAGGACTCAGAAACAGGGCAGCGATTGGCAGGGATAGATTTATGACCGTTATCAGCACACATATATATAGCCGTGGGATGGCCCACCAAAAGATTCTCTTTTCAGGATAACACGTGCTCAGCGAATATTATTGGTTGGACGTGTCTTTTTGAGCACAGAGCTAGCCCGAAAAGAGCGGGGATTGTGTATAACCCCATATTCGTTGAGTGAAACCCAGGGGCACCAAGAGCTAGGTTTGGGCTAGCTTCAGGCTAGCTTTGGTCTTCAGAGCAGAAGAGCTCCCGCCTAAGAGGGGGCAGGAGATCTCGCTCAAGCCCCGACCGAGACCTACTTCTGCCCAGAGGCAGGCGAGAAGGCTTGTGCCTCGCAGAAGCCGGGAACGGGCTTAGTCTGAAACATTCTTCAACACCTTTTTTAGCTCCCATCGAGTAAGGGAGGGAGGGTTCTCGGCAATATGAGAGAACCTCCAGCTCTCGGCATAGAGGTTCTCGCCGGATGGGGGCCAGGGAGAAATTACCTAGTTGCCCTCGGGTAAATTACCCATATACCCTCGGGGTCTGCATTTAGCATTTCATAACAGCAAGATTTGGCTGTTGGCAGACCAGCCAAGGGTAATTTAGTAATTTCAGGTCAGCAAAGGCTATAAATAGACCCGCAGGGGCTCCTCAGAAGGCAAGCTTTCATATTTTCTCTAAGATCTTATAGTGCTTTCTGAGGAGCTCCAAGCCCAGCTTTTGACTTTGGAGGGGAAGCTCTCAGAGATCTTCCGGGTGAGAAGTGGGATCTCCCTGCTGAGGCTTTGGGTCGGTCCTAGATCCTTTACAAACAGTCAGAGGTCGGAGCTCGGGAGGAGTAGGTGTTGGTTGCGCCCCTATTTTTGAACTTCCGTTGAGATCAAGTTCTGACTTCAACAGTTTCTATGCTCACTTCATTGAAATTTGCAATAGATTAGGAGGGAAGTCTGTGATTTGGCCCCCATTGCAACAGTAGTCGCAATGAAGCGAACTTTGTGTGTTCCCACTTTGGGTGCGCATGTGCACATTCAAAGCATCACACGACAGACATGGTGGTTAAATAGTCGGGCACGAGCATAGGTCCGTGCACAGCTGCTAAAATATACGCTAGTGATCAGTTACTGCAATAATTCATTCAAATATGGTACATGGCATGGACAACCAATAAATTTCCAAGGATTTTATTCAAGTTGGTAGAAAGCCATTAAAATTCAATTTTTCCTTCTGCAATGATAAAACAGCATACAGATTTACCTATAAAATGAGCTAAGGGAACAGAGGTTGATGCCGCAACCCTAGATTCTCGGGGTACCCCAACATCAGATTTAGGTTTTGCAGAGCTTGACCTGATGCTCCTTTCACCAGGTTATCAATCTGACAACAACAAAAATTACCAAAAGTGAATTGCAACCAAAAATTTAGATGATTTTGACCAAATTCTGATCTCTGACATCAAACTAGCTTTGTACTATTCAGGCTCGGCTCAATCGAAGTTAGATTCGAGCCAATATCTGCTTGTTAGCAGTTTTTGACTTCTATCCTAACTGGGTTTGAGCCAAAAAATGATCTCATTGTCGACTGATCTTCAATCTCTGAGCTAAAATTCATAGATGCTAAACATAAAGCAAAAGGTGCAAAATAGAAAAGAGTCTACTTACCACAGAAATTATAATTGCTCTTCCTGGAATTCGATCGGGGAAGACATTCATATAACAGTAATTCGAGCCACGAACATTCCGAGTGTGAGGCACAGCTCCCTTATCTAGTACTCGAACAAATTCTTCGTGCTGAGAGTCGTGAAAATCACGTAAAGGTAATGAAGTTTTATTTCAGAAGACATGTAAGAAGCACTCTTTCATGATATGGGGTGGTAGGTTAATATAAAAGGCTATTCTCAAGCACTGTGCATCCAAAGTAGCCAAATAAATACAATGCACAAAACATACATTTTAGACGGAATCAATGAACAAGAGAGTGCGAGCCTGCAACAATAATTAGATTGTTCCATTTTACATTTTTACCATGAAGATCAAGGGTTCAAATCACAAAGCAAGAGATTCTTAGAACCTCTGCATCTAACTAGAACCAATTAATTGTACGCGAAGGGTCTCATGTCTATATTAAATACAGAAGGTTACATGAGTTTTCTGATGAAAGATTATATTATTAACACGCCTCTTCACACGTAAGGCTATTGGCCTCTTAACATGCTGGGAAAAAAGCCCGCATGGACAACATATTAGAGCCTATGCATCCAACATAAAACAAAATAGATGTAGGTGGAGGGGGCCTATGATCTATATTAAGGTCATAAGGCTACATGAGCTTCCCTGTGGGACAATTCTCAATATGCCCTTTCAAATGTAGCATTTTGCCCTGTGGACTTTTATTAAATTGACGAACATGAGAAAACTCATGCTAATACTATGTTAGAAATCATGCATTCAATCTAAAATAAATTCATTATAGGCGGAAAGGAGCAGAAGATCTATATTAAGTGCATAAGACTACCTAATGACTACAGTCTCAAAGTACATCAACAAACCTAACAGTAAAGGGCAGCCTGGTGAACAAAGCATCCCCGCACAGCGAGGGTCCAAGGAATGGTCCCACCACAAGGGTGAAATGTAGGCAAATCTTATCCTGTATTTTTGTAAGAGGCTACTTCCAGGTCTCGAACCCGTGTCCTCAAGGTCACATAACACCTCAATCGGTACGCCAAGGCTCCCCTTCTCAACAAACCTAACAGTACACTACAAAAATTACCTCATAAGAAGACAATAGGTGTTGATGCAAGTCCACATGAGTCACCCCAGATGACATCTCCACATAAATAGTAGATTGCATGCCACGGCTCTGTTAAAAATATGAATTTGATAATATGACTGTTAAAAGAGATATATAACTAGATAAAACAACTATAAAGAGGACTGGAAGAAAAACAAATTTTGGAATGATTAATTACCATAGGCATCAAATGAGGAGTGAAGCTCACTGTAACATTAGAACCTGAAGCATCTGAAAGTCCTTGCTCAATTTCTGGAACTGAGGTTATAGAAGGATCAGTGAATTAATGCCCCATTTCGATGCAAGTTATAAAATGCTAACAATTTTAATTGTCGTAATGACAGAATCCACACAACTATTGCTTGGTAAAGTGTCCGCGTTATTCAATGACTAAAAACATAATGGAAAAATAATTTACAATAAATCACTACAAAAGTAAGAGACAAAATTAATGTGATTCGTCCATGATAAAGGGAATACCATGCCTATGTTTGGTAATTCCATATGCATGAATGCCCTCAGAAATTTCAGTGTATAGGTTGGCCTCTTTAGCAGCCCTTCCTGTAGGACGCATGATTAAAAATACTTCAAATGGCAGCAGCATCCACAATTTGCAACTAAATTTATCTACAAGATTGACATAATAGGGTGAATCTCCAAACCTGCCCCACTGACACCAGATTTTGCATCAATGATGATATTTTTCAACTCAATTAGGTGAGCCTGCCACAAACACAACATTTACTAGTTTATTTGTTTTTTAGTTGCACTCATTTCTATGCTATCTCAACTCATACTCAAGGCTAGGATCAAAGCAAAATTTTCAAGAACCTATTTTGGCAGACAGGCAGTATGTCAATGCAAAAGAGATTTTCAAATTGACCAAATATGACTCAAAATTCAGGTCTACGTAGATAACGTGAATTAGACATATTTTACTAAAAAAAAGGGGAACACAATCTTTAGCTGCAAAAAGTGGGAATTCAAGCTTACATAAAAGACAAACTTTACATTATATTTGTAGAATAATAAATTGTGTTAATGATCTAACAATTTATAGTGTACATGCATAACTGTGCATATATACATTGTTGTCAAGATCGTGATCCAGATCATAGGATCTTACGATCCTACGGTCCAAATTTTATAAATCGATCCTGATTTTGTAAAGCGATCCTCGATCCGACCCTACTATCCTACCTCGAAATGATCTCATCTAGCATCTCGATCCTGACAACCTTGCATATATAGTTAACACTTCCTCTCACACTTAAGCATAAATATGACTGAAAAGATTGCCTAAGTAAGATTTTTAGTAGTATTTGAAGCATAAGCACGAGGAATGAACATATAAGGAAAGAAATGATGTACTTAGGCATCAATAAGATTATGACTAAAGATATTCCACAATGGAGACAAATGATCCATATAGCTGACCCCATTATGGTGGGATGAAGGCTTGAGTGTTGTTGTATTTGCAGCATAAGAAGTACTTGAAACATACCGAAGGAAGTTAGCCTTTTGAATCATATGATCCCAAATAAAATGACAATCAACTTCTATATCTGTCTTTCATGAAACATAGGATTGTGCGCAATGAAATGACTTTAGTGTCACACCAAAACAAGAACAAAAAATGTGTTCATAATGCCTAAATTGCTGAGTAACTCCTAAAGACTGATCGAGAAGCACAAACATAAGTCCTTGCCCATGGTATTTCTTAAGGTAACAAACTATGTGTATTGTATAGTAATCTGTAGGTGTGCCATAATAGGAGTGCATATATTGACTAACTATGCTAACTTAAGAAGATATATACTTCTTGAGATAGTCCTGGAAGCAGTCTCTTGCAAAAATTCATGGTAAGGTTTGCCTACATTTCACCTTTGTGGTGGGACCCTTCCCCAGACCCTTGTTGCGTGGGGATGCTTATTCACAAGTAAAGCTTTCACCACCTTTTGTCAAGAACATGACATAACTCAAGAATTAACTGTGGCTGCCACTCCAGAACAAAATGGGAAATCAGAAAGGAGAAATAGAACTATAGTTGATATGACAAAATGCATGATGCACAATAAAAATTTACCTAAGCTATTGGGGGGAAGCAGACAATACGGCTGTGTATATTTTAAATAGGGCACCCTGTCATGCTCTAACACAGCCCACCCCTTATGAAGCTTAGATTGGACGTAAACCAAACATTGCTCACCTAAGAGTGTTTGGGAGCTTAGTTTACAACCTGGATAATTCAAAATCAAAGGATAAACTGTCCGAGAAAGGAATTAGAGGAATTTTATTGGGTTATAGCCTGAATTCCAAAGCCTGCAGAGTTTACAATCCTGTCACCAGACAATTCCTAATCACTAGGAATGTCATTATTGATGAATCAAGTTACTGGACCTGGGATGTGGCTCAGGATAAGCGGCTCCTATCGGCAGTTGCTGAGAACTGTTTTGTTACTTCTGCAACAGAATCTCAGCCTTCTACTCCAACAATGGAGACTGAATTTCTGCCTCTCATTACTGTAGACTGCAATGAAGACATGGCTACAGAAGAGGAAAATGACCAATCATCTGATACATCATCTCCGTCACCGCCACCTAGGTACAAGCTTGTCTCTGATGTTTATGACCGGTGCCAATTAACTATGTTTGTACAGGAGCTGCCATCTTATCAAGAAGCTGCCAAAGATCACAAGTGGATGAAAGCAATGAATGAGGAGTTACACATGATTGAAAAAAATAAAACATGGGAACTTGCTGATTTGTCCCTTGGAAAGCTGGCCATTGGTCTCAAGTGGGTCTTTAAAGTAAAATATAATCAGGAAGGCAGTGTGCAAAAATATAAAGCCAGACTTGTGGCGAGGGGCTTTGCCCAAAAAGGAGTAGATTACTTTGAGACATTTTCTCCTGTAGTCAGATTTGAATCTATAAGAGTGCTGCTTAAAATTGCTACTCAAAATGGCTATCCAATTTATCAAATGGATGTTATGTCCGCATTTCTAAATGGAGAGATACATGAGGAAATCTATGTTAGACAACCTATAGGGTATGAGATTCTTGGTAAGGAGAACAAAGTTCTTCGACTCAGCAAGGCTTTATACGGTCTAAAGCAGTCTCCCAGAGCGTGGAACAACAAACTTGATGAGAAGCTATTGGAGATGGGCTTCTACAGACTATAACTGATCCTGGAATGTATGTTAAGAAAGGAGAAGATAACATTGTAATTGTTTGGGTATATGTGGATGACTTGCTAATCACTGGATCAAAGTCAAACACTGCTGTTATCTCCAGTTTTAGAAAGTATATCAAATATACATTTGAAATGACCGATCTTGGGCTCACCAGATATTTTCTTGGACTACAAATAACACAGAGCCCAGGTATCACGTATGTATCTCAAGGCATGTATGCTGAAGAAATCTTGCGCAAGTTCAATATGGAGAACTCTGATCCTGCATCTACCCCAATGGTGGTTGGGGATAAGTTGAGTAAAGAAGATGGTGAAGAAAAAACAAATGCTAAATACTACAGAAGTTTGGTTGGATCACTGGTCTATCTGACTAATACCCAACCAAATATCGAATTTGCCGTTAGCATCATCTCACGGTTTATGCAATCTCCCAGCATCAAACATCTCACTACAACAAAGCGTATCTTAAGGTACATTAATGGCACCAAGTCACTGGGGTTGAAATATGAGAAGGAAGAAAAACATCAAGCTTAAAGGATTTTCGGACAGTGACTGGGCAGGATGCACCGATGACAGGAGGAGCACGACAGGGTTCATTATGTTCATCAGCACCAAGCGCATTTCCTGGTGTTCCATGAAGCAAAAGACCATTGCCCTCTTCTCAACCGAAGCAAAGTACAATGCTCTGAGTGACACTGCAAAAGAGGCAATGCGGCTAAGAAGATTAATTGCCGAGTTATTAAAGGAAGAACTCAGACCAACGAAGATTCGTGTCGACAACACTTCCGCCATAGCCCTAGTCAAAAACGTTGTATTTCACAAGAAAACCAAGCATCTGGAAATTAAACTGCACTATACTCGGGATCTCGTAAATAAAAAAGAAATTGAGCTATGTTACTGCAAATTCAAGGATCAGTTAGCCGATATGTTCACAAAGCCCTTGTCGGCTCCGACTTTCGTTGAACTACGAAGAGAAATCAGTGTAAGAAACTGTATGGATTATGAAAGGGTGTTAGGATGTAATCCACCCATCTTAGCAGATAACCATCTTGACAAGAATAACAAGGTTCAGAAAACATCCCTGGAAGAAACCAAAGAAGCATCAAAGAAGAAAGTTGACCACCTCAAGCGACCTGCAAAAGAAGATACAAGTCAGAATGAGCTTTAACCAATTCCAGCTCTCTCACCTTTTCCCGGTGTCCTGTGCTGCTGCGGCTCTCCTTTTTATGTTGTGTTGTCGTGTAGTGAGTATTCTGTTTTTGTTATATGTGTGGCTTGTGAATTGTGAACGATAAGAACAAAGCAGGAGCATTGTGTGTTTTGTATTAAAACTGTAGTTCTTTTCAAGTGCTGTGAGTGTGTTTTTTGTGGATCTATGCAACAGGTTTCAATCTCTACTCTATTCTTCTGATGTGCTTGTGATTTTTCGTCTCTAAATCCTTACAAAAGCATCTACATCTCTACGAGAAGATTGATAACTTAATTTCTTTGTGATAAATAGATTTAATCAATTTGTCATGTGAATTCAATCCCAAGAAAATATCTCAACATACCAAGATATTTTGTAAGAAAATGTTGAAGTTAAATATGTCTTAATGGGTGTAATTCTCCCTTTGTCATTCACGTTGATATACTAGGAACATGCTAATCAAATGTTTTTTGTGTGATGAGTGTATGATCTCCCTTGCTCCTAGAAAACCTATAAGCTGAGCACATGAGTGAATTTTTAAAACCATGAAGGGGAGACTGCTTAGTATTAGAACTAGTTCGACCAAAATTTCAGTTAGTAACTTGTCCTACTATTATTTCTATTCAAGTTGTGGTGCTATCTTGTTTATGGTTTATTTATGCTATTTTTGAAACTTCTAAACATGAGATTAGCGCTGGACAGAAACTATACGATCATTTTGTCCATTTTGGATCATTTTGGGGTTGTTCTTGAAGTCCACCACTGTTTTGGAGTAAATTCCTGCACAAATTTTGTTAAGTATGTTGGGTTGAAATTGTGCAATCATTCTTCTCTTAACCAGCCTGGTTGCATCAATTGGTATTAGAGTTCCAGATTATGGTTAAGAGGGCCTTGTGAAGCAGCTTGTTGTCACGCGCACAGAACTTGACACAAAGCGTGTGCAACACTGAACTATTTTTCTCTACAAACTTGTGCTTATCAAGTAAGCTTTACTCCAAAACAATGCAGCAGAATGAAAGGAAAAACTTATATTATATTTCTCAACAACGTTACAAGATAATTAAAAATACAGTTGATCAGGACATACAAAGATCAAAACATACATCAATACTCAACAAAAACAAGGGCACTCAACTCACACAAGTGGAGACTCACCTCAAAAAGAAGCTCGAAACCATGGATATGATGGAAATGAGAAGAGACCTTCCCCGTACGAAGCACTGGTACGGGTACGAGTACTGAGTACGATGCGTATCTGGTGCGGTGTTAGGTGGAGATCAAAAAAATAAGGATACTGGTACTTTCGGGGCACGATGCTAATAAAATTGATTTATATGTATATATATATATATATATATATATATATATATATATATATATATATATATATATATATATAAATGTACATGTATATATATGTCACTTTTTTAAAAGAGGGAGATATAAAACATAGAAAAATTCATATTGAGAAAGTCAAAAAAGCATCTAATCCTCAAATACATAGTAAATTAACAAATTAATCAAACTTAAATCAGATTCTTCGTAGTTCTAATAATAAAAAGAAACTAAGTCAGGATCACATTTTGTTACTACAGTAAACAAATACCGCTAGTTGCATTTATGAGTCAATTTTTCTTTTCTATAATACCTGGAGAAGTTTTTTGTTTATGTTGGAGGAGAAAAGTTGATTGATTTTTATTCATCCACATAGGGGTATTTATACAATTACATCGATATGACACGCCATTGATCTGTGTGCTCCCATAATTTCTAAATAGGAATCGATCTATTTAGGATACAAATATGACGTAATCAATACAAATATCATAGTTAATAATGCAATATCCAACACCCCCCTCAAGTTGGGCGTGTGATGTCAGTCATGCCGAGCTTGCCAATAAGATCTGCGAACATACTGGAACTTAGACCATTTGTGAGAACATCGGCCAACTGTTGGTCACACGGTACAAATGGAATAACAACGGTTCCTTAGTCGATATTCTCCTTGATGAAATGTCAATGTCTGTCAATCTCAATGTGTTTCGTACGATCATGTTGCACCGGATTGTGGGCAATGGAGATTGCAGCATTATTGTCACAATACAATCTGATAGACACACTTCCTTTAAGCCCAAGTTCCTTCAGGATGGTGGAGACCCATAATCCTTCACAAATGCCATGTGCGATCGCTCTAAACTCGGCCTCAGCACTGGATCTAGCAACAACATGTTGCTTCTTGCTTCTCCAGCTAACCAAATTCCCACCAATCATGGAACAATATCCGGTTGTGGAGCGCCTATCGGTGGGCGATCCAGCCCAGTCTGCGTCAGTGTAAACTTCAATAGTCAACTCTTTATTTGGTGAGAATGGGATGCCCTTCCCTGGTGAGGACTTGAGGTATCGGAGGACACGATGTGCGGCATCAATATGACGGGCCTTTGGAGAGTGCATACACTGGCTGAGAACTTCCACAACATAAGAGATATTTGGACGAGTGTGAGATAAGTAGAATAACTTCCCTACCAGCCTCTGGTAACTGGGAATGTCTTCGATCACATCGCCATCATCTCTGCCTAGCTTATGATTGGCTTCGATTGGGGTGTCGGCAGGTCGACACCCGCTCATCCCAGTGGCTTCAAGGAGGTCGAGTACATACTTCCTTTGTGATAGGAAGATGTCATGCTTTGACCTTGCAACTTTAATGCCGAGAAAGTATTTGAGATTTCCCAAATCTTTCACTTCAAATTCTTTTGTCAACTTCTCCTTCAGTGTCTGAATCTCCTCCTTGTCATCCCCAGTGATTATGATATCATCCACGTAGACAATCAGGATGGTTAACTTCCCCTTGTTGATTCTGATAAAGAGGGTGTGATCTGCATTGTTCTGACGGTACCCAAACCTGTGCATGGCTTTGTGGAATCTTCCAAACCAGGCCCTGGCTAATTGTTTCAGGTCATAAAGTGGCTCCGTAATCTGCACACTTTCCCTTTTAATCCACTAGGGGTGAGTCCCTGAGGAAGAGCCATGTAGATCTCTTCTTCCAGGTCGCCATGAAGATCTCTTCTTCCAGGTCGCCATGAAGATAAGCATTCTTCACATCCAATTGGCAGAGTTGCCAATCCTTGCAGGTAGCACAAGATATGAGGATTCTGAACGAATTCATTTTTGCAACAGGAGCAAAGGTCTCCTGGTAGTCTATGTCCTCTGTCTGAGTGTAGCCTCTTGCCACTAGTCTTGCCTTGTATCTTTCCACAATGCCCGAGGGGTTCTGTTTGACAGTGAATACCCACTTGCATCCAACAGCCTTTTTACCTGGTGGCAGTTATACCAGGTCCCATGTGCCGTTTTTTCCCAGGGCACTCATTTCTTCGAGCATTGCTAACCTCCACCTATCGTCGGAAAGGGCATCCTGCCATGAAGTGGGGATAGAAACAGAGGACAAGGAGGAAACAAATGCTTCATGGGAAGCTGTTAGGGATAAGTAAGAAACAAGCTGAGATAATGGATGTCGAGTGGAGGTACCTTCCGTAGGGATGATGGATCCTGACGACGGGTCAGGTGGGCGGTCTGATATCTAGATGGCGGGCTGCGTGTTCGATCCCTTGGGTCGACGAGAGTAAACCTGCAGAGGTTTAGTAACAGGGACCTTGACAGGAGGGGCGCAAGGAGTAGGAGGTGTAGACTGAGAGGGATGATATACCGGAGGAATAGGTAGAGGGGTGTCAGAGTAAGGTAAGGTACTCGCTTCCGTTGTGGGAAGAGGCCCCTCCTGAAGTGAGGACCCATAGTAGCTTTCAGATTCCCGGAAGGTAACGTCCATGGTAACGAATACCTTCTTGTTGACTGGGTCAAAACATTTATATCCCTTCTGAGTAGGGGAGTAGCCAATGAATACGCATTTGTGCGCACGAGCATCAAGTTTCGGGCGGTGGTGGATATGGACGAAACAAACACACCCAAAAACACGTGGTTGGAGAGTGGTAGGTGGCACCCCAAGTGTGGTGAGGGGAGTTTTGAACCCGAGAACACGGGATGACATACGGTTTATAAGGTAAGCTGCGGTGAGTATAGCATCCCCCAGTAGTATTTAGGGAGTTGCATGTGGAGGAGGAGACACTGAGCGACTTCCAATAGGTGGCGGTTTTTACGCTCAACCACCCCATTTTGAGCAGGGGAGTAGGCGCAGGATGTCTGATGGATAATCCCACGATCGACGAGGTACTACCTGAAAGTGGAATTAATGAATTCACGGTCATTATCGGTGCGGATAATTTTGATGGGGGTCGAAAACTGTTTAGAGACCATGTTGTAGAACCGCTGGAACAAGGGAAAGACTTCATTTTTTGCTTTCATGTGGTAAACCCAGGTGGTACGTGAAAAACAGTCGATAAAAGTTACAAACCAAAAACAATCCGAAATAGATGCAACCCGGCAAGGGCCCCAAACATCACTATGTATCAAATGGAAAGGAGCAGTACTTGGAGAAGAAATATGATTAAAAGAGGTACGATGATTTTTACCACGATCACATGCATCACAGCGAAATTTATCAACTAACACAGACGAGAAAACAGGAAATAAACGTTTCATAGAATGGATAGACGGATGTCCCAGCCGGCAGTGTCAGGACTCCAAAGTAGCTGTCCAATCCACATGGAGAGCTCGGAGAGGAGAGACCGGGGTGGAAGAATCGAACACATAGAGCCCGTCCACCAGACTACCAGTTCCAATCACCGTTCCCGTCTTCAGGTCTTGAAAAAAGCATGAAGAAGAAAAGAAAGTTACTGAGCAGTTCATAGAATTGGTTATATGACTAATAGAAAGAAGATTTCGGGTAAAGTTCGGAACATGAAGAACAGAGGAAAGAGTAAGGGAGGAGCACGGGATGAAGTCCTTTCCGGCAATGGGAGAGAGGGAACCGTCTGCGATGCTCACTTTGTCCCGACCAGATAACGGAAGGTAGGACACAAAACCTGAGGAGGAGCCGGTCATATGGTCCGTTGCTCCAGAATCAAAGATCCAGTGAGTAGAGGGACGGGTGGAGGCAGCATGAGCATCGGAAGGCCCCTGATGGGAATATGAGGACGAAGAGGCATGTGGCTCTGGTGATGAACCCTGCATCAGGCGACGGAAAGCAAGAACCTCATCAGGCGTCAGAGTCAATGTGGGGGCTGACGGAGTTGGCGGAAGCTGTGGCTCGTCGAAAACATCAGACAGGTGTGCGGAGCGAGTGATGAGTCCGATTTATATAGGGTTTTTCGAACTCATCTAGGCTAGTTTTCACGCGTTTGCACTTCACTTTTAGTTCTATATCGTTCATATTTCTTCTAATCGTTATTTCCATAGGAAGTGCACTTATAGGCCCGTGGGTGTGCAATTGCGCATTCTTTTGTTGGGGGTAAGGACATGGTGCTCCCCATGGTTCTTTTTGTTCATTTTATGCTATATATTGGTGTTGGGAGCTTATGCTCCAGTTTTGGTTTTTGCTGTGCAGGTGGTGCGTTTTCCCCAAGGCAGGAATTCTGATTTGTGGAAAACGCACGGTCGTACGTTTCCTTAGCGCACGGTTTCTTCGTAATCGTGTGTTTTACTTAGTCGAGAGGATCTCGACACATTTCATCGAGATGAGCTCGAAGATTTGAAACGCACGGTTAACGCACGGTTTCAGCCAAATCGTGCGAGAAGAAAATGCACGGTTGTCCTGTAACTTTCGTTTTGGCACCATTCTGTGGTTAATCGTGTGATTTGTTCACGCACGGGCGGCAACGCCTGTGCGCGAGTAAAACACACGGTTTCACTGTTTTCCCCTTTTTTCTGCGCTCTGTGTTTACCTGTGCGATTTCCTTCACGCACGGGCGGAAGCGCCCGTGCGCGAGTAAAACGCACGGGTCAACGCATCTTCTTCCGCGATCAGATCTGCAAGTTAATAATGCACGGTTAGTACACGGTCGTGCGCGGGACCGTGCGTGAGCATTTTTCTGATCTTTTTCTATTTAAGCTCCGAGGGTTTCGCCGCCCTTCTTCCTCCTCACCATTGGAGAGGCTCCGGGCAAGCTTTCACAGTCAAATCAAAGCCGGAGTTTCCTCTCGGTCTCCTCCATCATCTCTTGGGCTCTATTTCAAGTTTTGGCGTCATATCCACCAAACAAAGGGAAGCTTGCAACTTTCTTCCACAATCGTGACACGAAGAAGACGGGTCCATTGGAAGGTGGTGACAACCCTTCTCTACCCCGGACGCAGTTGAGGACCGAGCTAGGACGCGGATTGACAACCCGGCGATTCCTTCCGTGAACCCTCGGCAATACTTCAGATTCGGTCGATCTCTTGACTTGTTCTTCCTTTATTGTTGTTTATATGTTGTTGTAAACTTCATTTATAGATGATGTGCTTTTGTTTGTAAAACGTTTGTATTAAATCATGTCTATATGATTTTGTATTTTGTTATATTTGCTTGAGGTGCGTCATATTCCATTCACCGCCATCCACCCTTGCCGCACTAGCAATTGCTAGTGGCGTGCGTTGCGAAGAGGTGCTCTCGACCCTCATTCCGCAAGCCTACTCGTCCATCCGCCCAGCGATTCGGTGCATAGCATCCCGTGTAGTCTTCCATCCCGTCTGGCGAAGCTTCGCATAGCGGCGTTGCATAGGAGTAGTTGTTAGAATTTTAATTTCCTTTTCCTCAATTACCAAAACCCCCTTAGTTAAAGCCGACTTAAGGACTTCAATCTCAAGTCCTCGAAATTAACTCCACCTTACTGTGTTCCTTGAGAGATCGATACTTGGGAAAAATTGCCCATTTTATATTACTTGTGCGACAGGTACACTTGTCGTCACATTCACATCAAGTTTTTGGCGCCGTTGCCGGGGAACACAGTCGTGTGATTTGTTGGAGAGGGAGACGTGAGATTGCTTTCCTTTTCCATTGTAAATTACTTTTGTTTTGTTATTTCTATTTATCTTGCATTTTTCTTGTTTGTTTAGGCAACTATAGTAATATATTGTTGGATTTAGTAATTTGCACAATTTATTTTGAATCTGCTATTTCGACATCATGTGGGGATATTTGTATGCCCAATGTCGTTGGTGTGGAAAGTCCTCCCACGCTAGTCATGAATACCCCACGAGAGATATTGAGCATAAACCTCAGCGCACAATGCATGAGATGTTGTTTTCTTATAGCCCTTCAAACACTGTGCCCCGAGCTTATGGTAATTCGTCCTCGCCTCATACACCGTTCTCTTATGCTTCTCCGGTCTCACAAAGACCGCAGAGTATTAGGAGGAAGTGTTTGTATTGTCGTAGAACAGATCATGTACTGAAGGATTGTGTCGAGTACCTCTGTGTTATGGAAGAGGATGATGAGCCGGATCATCCCGACTCCTACCCTTGGTGGCACACCTTCATCGTCTGGCTATGTGACCCTGTCACCTTCATGTTTTGAAGGGAATGATTCAGACACAACCACCAGATGTGTGGCTGATCTAGGCTTCGACATGGCTGAGCCCATCTCTCCTATGCATACATCTCCAAGCGTGGAGCCGATTCTTTGTGAAGAACCTGCGCTTGACTCTTATCCAAGCAAAGTTCTTCCGCCTTTTGTGCATTCTACTTTAGTCGTTTCTTACGACATTTTCGACGATGCAACACAAGTTGAGGCTTGTGATACATGGATTGTTTCCACTCCCATGGAGGAGGACAACCTTCCTGGTGTCGAGGATTCTCCCTCGATACCAAAGGAGGAAGTCCAAGTCTTGGTGGAGGCCTCTATGGATCCTGCCGAGCCTTGTAGCATTGTCGACAATGCCGACGATATTTTTCTACTTCAGCCTTTGGGGAGAGAAACCGGGATCACTCCCCCGATTATTTCTTTATGTTCTTCGTCTCTTTTATTTCTTGACTCCCCTTCTTTATCTGAGCCCGTGCAGGTTGAGCCTTCGCAGGTGCCTCAGGAGGAATTGGAGCTTTCTGCTCCAGTCATCGATGATAGCGTCCTCTTTTGCGAGGAGGTTGATTCCTCCTCTGTTGAGGAAGCTCCATTGATTGCTTTCTCCTCCTGCTGTCTCCCTGCTGTGGATGATACCTTGCAGGGCAAGGATTTTTTGTGTGAGTTGAGTGAGGACCAGGCCTCCTCCTCATCTTACATTCTGTTTCCTCTACTTGTAATTTGCAAGTATTATTATTCAGGTAGAGGGGTTACTATTCTATCTCCGTATCGGTACCCGTTACCGACATGGATATTAGGACAGTTGCCTGTTCATTTCTTATTTCATAGGCCCATTAGCTAGAACTGTATAGAATTTAATAAGTCGTGCTGGGATGACAGTAACCCCAATACTTATCTTTCATTTTCTGCATTTTGTTTTTTTTATGTCTAGATTAGTTTTAGTATTATTTTGTATTTTGTATATTTTTCTTTTGTTTTTGCGGAGCTTACCCCTGCAGGTATTCATGGAAACTACGTATTGGCGGGGTTGTGATTCTTCGTATGGCGGGCTTGCTTCAGGTTTTTCACGCGTCTTCTGATATGCTCACTGGCTGAGCATTGGGTAGCCTCTTCCCTTAGCTCTTTATGATTTAAATTTCAATATCATATGATGCGTAGCTCAGTTTAAGTCTGGGGGAGAGCCAGTTTTGTTACCTTTTGCACGTGCACATTTCATGTGCATACTAGAAGCTTTTATAGTTTTATTTTGTTTAGTTCACTGCATTGCACACCACTGCACCCACATGAGCGCATGCTTAGTTGTTAGCGTGCCGTGAGTTAAACTCATTTCTTCGTTAGATTTGGAGAAATTATGGTGCTGGCTTAGGATTGTGAGACAGAGTAAAATGTTGATCTTGTTGTGCTTCTAGTCAACTGCTCTCGTCTCGTGTAGAAATTCGAGTAGATTTAATTTTTCTGTATGCTTATAGTTTTATATTTTCCTATTTGCGTAAAGATCTTTTTATTCTACTCAAAAGTTGGTGAATCTGGTGTGAATCAAACGGTAGTGTAGGGATGTGTGTAGCCGTCACTATACTCGTTTTGCTCGAGTCGGGAGGAAGGATTATCTTTCTCGGTCGCTAAGAACTTGCCCCAAGCTACTCTCGAAGCATTGGTGCATGGTTAGTCTAGCGTGAGTGTGATGTAGGCCATCATTTTGGCCCGGTTGAGCTTTGTATCGTTCCTAACGTCTTATCCTCGCTAGCCCCATTGTGCCTACCCTTCTTTTGATTCAGCTCCACCTTCAGTTCACCAGAGCCTCATAGCCGATCCTAGTCGCACACCCAAGTCGAGCTTTAGTGTTTTATATTTTCATGTTGGGGTGTTGACGTGGTGATATCTTTGTGAATATGTGGATGTGCTCCAAGGTTTATATGCGCTAAAATAAAAAGGTGAAAGAAAAAGAATAATTATACGTGAAAAAGAAAAATGAAAAGAAAAAAGTGTGATTGAAAATCTTTTTGGAGATGTGATTGTATTTGAAGTAGGCGGTGCACACACCCATATGTTAAAAGTTAAGTCTGGGGGTGTGGTGTACCTGGATATATTGTGGTTTGCTGAGGGATTCTTTTTATGTTAGCTCATTTGGGTTAGGTGCGTAACCTTCCTATTTATCTTTGTCTACCTCACCATAACCCAAGCCCCATCTCTTATCCGAAAGACCTGCGGATTCGCGCTTGAGTCAATCTAGTGTCGTGGAGAGAGTGTGAAAGGGCAAGCGTATGGTCCCCGGCATTGGTGGATTCCTTTGGAGGTGATCCCGAGCCCTGGTCTTTGGCAAAGCTCCCCTTAGTGTCCTGCCTACATTCTTCCTATGCGTGACCGGGAGATTCACCGTGATTCCATTTTTGAGTAATAATAAAATTTTGATACGCATTGTGAAAAGTATAAACTATTTTGTATACTTAGAAATTTCCTCTATTATATTTTTACGCGTACAAGCATGAGACGTCGCATGCTACTCCGTATCGCAATATCTTTGTTAGCTAAATAATTTTCCCTATCTGCATGGATTTTGTTTGCTCGGGACGCGCAAACAGGTAAGTCTGAAGGTGTGATGAGTCCGATTTATATAGGGTTTTTCGGACTCATCTGGGCTAGTTTTCACGCGTTTGCACTTTACTTTTAGTTATATATCGTTCATATTTCTTCTAATCGTTATTTCCATAGGAAGTGCACTTATAGGCCTGTGGGTGTGCAATTGCGCATTCTTTTGTTGGGGGTAAGCACATGGTGCTCCCCATGGTTCTTTTTACTCATTTTATGCTATGTATTGGGCTCCAGTTTTGGTTTTTGCAGTGCAGGTGGTGCGTTTTCCCCAAGGCAGGAATTCTGATTTGTCGAAAACGCACGGTCGTGCGTTTCCTTAGCGCACGGTTTCTTCGTAATCATGTGTTTTACTTGGTCGAGAGGATCTCGACACATTTCGTCGAGATGAGCTCGAAGATTTGAAACGCACGGTTTCGGCCAAACCGTGCGAGAAGAAAACGCACGGTTGTCCTGTACCTTTCATTTTGGCACCATTCTATGGTTAATCGTGCGATTTGTTCACGCACGGGCGGCAGCGCCCGTGCGCGAGTAAAACGCACGGTTCCACTGTTTTCCCCTGTTTTCTACGCTCTGTATTTATCCGTACGATTTCCTTCACGCACGGGCGGAAGCGCCCGTGCGCGAGTAAAACGCACGGGTCAACGCATCTTCTTCCGCGATCAGATCTGCAAGTTAATAACGCACGGTTAGTGCACGGTTGTGCGCGGGACCGTGTGTGACCATTTTTCTGATCTTTTTCTATTTAAGCGCGGATTTTTCTCCAGATCGGGACATCACTTTTTCCACCCGCCATTTTCGTCCAGCTCCGAGGGTTCCGCCGCCCTTTTTCCTCCTCACCATTGGAGAGGCTCCGGGCAAGCTTTCACCGCCAAATCAAAGCCGAAGTTTCCTCTCGGCCTCCTCAATCATCTCTTGGGCTCTACTTCAAGTTTTGGCGCCATATCCACCAAGCAAAGGGAAGCTTGCAGCTTTCTTCCGCAATCGTGACACGAAGAAGACGGGTCCATTGGAAGGTGGTGACAGCCCTTCTCTACCCCGGACGCAGTTGAGGACCGAGTTAGGACGCGGATTGACAACCTGACGATTCCTTCCGTGAACCCTCAGCAAGACTTCGGATTCGGTCGATCTCTTGCCTTGTTCTTCCTTTATTGTTGTTTATGTGTTGTTGTAAACTTCATTTATAGATGATGTGCTTTTGTTTGTAAAACGCTTGTATTAAATCATGTCTATGTGATTTTGTATTTCGTTATATTTGCTTGAGGTGCGCCATATTCCATTCACCACCATCCACCCTTGTCGCACTAGCAATTGCTAGTGGCGTGCGTTGCGAAGAGGTGCTCTCGACCCTCATTCCGCAAGCCTACTCGTCCATTCGCCCAACGATTTGGTGCATAGCGGCCCGTGTAGTCTTTCATCCTGCCTGGCGAAGCTTTGCATAGCGGCGTTGCATAGGAGTAGTTGTTAGTATTTTAATTTCTTTTTCCGCAATTACCAAAACCCCCCTTAGTTAAAGCCGACTTAAGGACTTCAATCTCAAGTTCTCAAAATTAACTCCACCTTACTGTTTTCCTTGAGAGATCGATACTTGGGGAAAATCGCTCATTTTATATTACTTGTGCGACCGGTACACCTGCAGTCAGCAAGGCTGGGTAGAGCGACCCGAAGTGCGTTCAGGACTGCGACCGCCACGAGAGGAA
The DNA here is from genome assembly GCA_039513925.1 of Platanthera zijinensis. Lineage (NCBI taxonomy): Eukaryota > Viridiplantae > Streptophyta > Magnoliopsida > Asparagales > Orchidaceae > Platanthera > Platanthera zijinensis. Next base: position 14,657,253 of record CM077078.1, on the reverse strand, counting down.
GAGCCACCATGGGGTGTAGGGAACCCATGAAGCCGAAAGCAAGTCTCCCGGGTATGACGGTTCTTCCCGCAATAGTCACAGAGCAGGTGATCATTGTCAGTTGACTTCGGCCGAGAATCACGAGCCGCTCGTAGCCCAACCTGGGCCGCCAAGGCCGAACCATCTGGAGGAGGCTCAGGAGTCCAAGTTTGCCTCCGATCAAATTTCTGCTAAAGGAGACTGAAAATCTCTGGAAGAGAGGGTAAGGGTGAGCGGCCAAGTATCTGCACACTGATTTGGTCGAAATCCCTATGTAGCCCATGAAGGAACTCAAAAACTCGATTGCGATCTTCCCGTGTGCGAACAAGTATCTCATCCTCAGGCGACGCCAAAGTGATGGAGTCGAAGTGATCGTACTCCTAATATAGATGGGTGAACTCGAGGTAGTAGGCAGACGGAGGGCGATCTCCTTGGCGAAGAAGGAAGATCTTTCGTCGTAAATGAAAGATCTGGGCCGCGTTGCCGCGACATGAGTAGGTAGTTTCTGCCCTTCGCCAAATGTCCGCAGCCGTATCCAGAAAGAGATAGTTGCGAGCGATGGATTCGACCATGGAGCTAGGACATGACGAGGGAGTTCTCTGATTCCCATTGCACCCAATCTGGGGAATCTGAACGAGGTATGGGTGTAGTGCCCATGACATATCCAAACAGCCTTCTGCTCTTCAAAGCAAGTGTAACAGCCCGAGACCACAGGAGATAGTTGGTGCCATCCAGACGAATCGTCGTGAGTTGAGGCGTATTGTGGTCATGTACCGGGCGAGGGAAGCCACTGGACGTCACTGTAGTTGAAGGTGTACTGGTGGTGGAAGATTCGGTAGGGGAGTCATCGGTCCCGACCATGGTGATCAAGAATACAAATCAAGATCCCCAGGGAGAGCAAAGAGCGACCTAGATAGAAACTAGGTCGGCCTCATAGAAAGAGGAAGGAGCCCAAAAATGGTGTAGGCACCGGAAAGGACATCAGGAGGAGCATTGCATGTGCGGTATCAAGGGGACGACGCAGGACAGGGGCTGGTGGTGCTGGCGGCGGCCGAGGGCCGCTGGAAGAGGGCCGATGCCCGACTGTCGCTGGCACGGGAGGCGCGGCGTGCGTAAAGCGAACGAAGGTGGGTGCGGCGTGCGTGCGTACAACGCACAGAGGCGGGTGTGGGGTGCGGCAGAGTAGCGGGAGGGGGAATCGGTCGTGGCTAGGAGGGGCTGGGGGCCGCCGGAGCCAGAGGGGGGTCGGGAGATGCGAGCGGCGTTCGGCGGAGTTGCGGGAGAAAGAAAAAAAATCGCGCGGGAGCGGTAAGTGGGAGAGGTGGAAAGGTATTTTAGCCCTAAGGCTCTGATACCATATTGGAGGAGAAAAGTTGATTGATTTTTATTCATCCACATAGGGGTATTTATACAATTACATCGATATGACACGTCATTGATCCGTGTGCTCCCATAATTCTTAAATAGGAATCGATCTATTTGGGATACAAATATGACGTAATCAATACAAATATTATAGTTAATAATGCAATATCCAACAATTTACTTTAAAAAAACATAGTCATAAAATAAAATGCAGAATGATCTATCAAATACAAGCTTATTCTCATGCATCCGTCGAGCATCGGGTACGTACCGGCACCAAAAACGTGCCTAGTATGGGTACGCGACCCTCGGGAAAGTATTCGTGCTTCATAGCCTTCCCCTTTTATAATCATCCTCCCTTTTCCCTCCAAAACCCCAGAGGATTTAGACTTCACACAAAGAGGAAACCAGATTCTTCCATACTCTTCTACACATTTTCATGTTGTTAGCAAATAGTAGAAAACATGTTGTATTGACCCATTAATAAGGCCCATATAGGATTTAGTGTTTAGTCCCACATTGCTTGTATAGCTATTTTTTCCTCTCCTCTTTCCTATATATTTGTACTCATACTTGTATTCTGGTATTCAAGAAGTATATACAAGGTTCGATCCTCTCTTTACAGGGTATCCGAGGTGTACGATCCGGCCTTTTTTTCTCAAACCGCCCAGTTCCTTTGTTAACCGGGCGGCCTGTCGTTTTGCCAAACCGCTCGAATTTGCGGTCTCTCTCATTTCACACTAATGTAACAACAACACTCAAAAGTCTTTATCCCACTATAGTGCGGTCGGCTATATGGATCATTTGTGGCCATTGTGCCCTATCATTTTCATGTAAGTTCTTCAAAATTCTAGAATGTTCAAAACATATCCATACAAGTTTAGAAGATTCTCCACACGCCTTGAATTCTCTAGAACATAACATAGTATTCTACAAAATTCAAGAATAATTTAGAAGACTCCATATAATTCTAGACCAATCTAGAAGCTTTTATGAATTAAACAAATGTATGGATGAAACTACTCATGTCTCACAGGGCAATTGAGACATTCTCCCTCACCAAGCTTATGCGCCATCCTTGGCACATCAACCGATTCTATCATAGCTCTAAGATTGAAAATCACCATTTTTAGAACATTTTTTTCTATCAGTATTCAATAAACAAACAAATGAGTTTTTAAAAATTATTGACAATCAAATAATCTGTTCTAAATTTTAAAATTTTATAATGTCGTGTTTGGTAACCAATATCCTTCCTTGCTTTGTATACATGCTTCCTCCTCTCTTCACCACCAACCCAAGTAACCCTCCCCACAGCTAAAAGTGTTCATCACTCTTACATAATATCTCCTCCTTTACTATAAATTGCAGGCATACACCCTCTTAGAATATTATGATCGTTCGGTGAATCTGTACATTTTGCAACCATTACTCTTCCATAATAAATCTATTCCTAGTTTTATTCCCTAGTACAGTATCTCATTGACCGGAGCCTTCTCATTTTACACACGGTACATTACTAAGACTAGTTTTATCAACTTTTTATGCTAAAAAACATCGAAGGTAAATCCTAAGTTCATGATACATATATCTAAACTACATTACAACAACATTCAAGCCTTTATCCCACTATAGTGGGGTTGGCTATATGGATCCTTTGTCATCATTGTGCCCTATCTTCTGTCATAATCTCAACATCATGTCTTTCCTTATAGTTTCATTCCAAGTCTTAATTGGTCTACCCCTCCCTCATTTAACATGCCTAGTGACTAGACTCTCACAAGGACTAACAGGTGCCTCTAATGGTCTCCTTTGTACATGTCCAAACCATCTTAGACCAGCTTCTCGCATCTTCTCTACAATTGGTGCTACTCCTGTCTTATATCTACTCTCTCCTGGTATGACTTTGTAATTCTTACAAAACATTTTATCCATTTTGCGAGTCATAAAATAATCAATTTGTGATTTATTTGATCCGCTTTTAAATGTAATTAAATATTCTTTCCTCTTTATGAAAAACGCATTTGATACAATTAGCTCATGTACTACGACAAAGTCAAAAATGGTTTGTCCTTTTTCATTTCTTTCTCCATATTCATATCCTCCATGAACGGCCGTGTAATCTACATTTTTCTTCCCTATATGTCCATTTAAGTCACCTCCTATGAAAATCTTCTCTCTTTGTGGGATTTCTCTTACTAAATCATCTAAGTCTTCCCAAAATTACACTTTAATAACTTCACTTAATCCTACTTGTGGCTCATAAATATTGATCACATTAATAGTTTCCTTTCCTATGACCAATTTAAGAGCTAAGATTCTATCATCTTTTCTACTTATCCCAACAACTTCATCCTTCCAAGTAGTATTCACAATAATACCTACTCCACTGTTTGTTTTGTTTTTTACTATGTACCATAATTTAAAACCTGAATTATCTAAAAATTTAGCTTTCTCACGCACTCATCTAGTCTCTTGCAGGCATAAAATATTTATCATTCTCTTAATCATTGTATCCACTACTTCCATCGTTTTCCCCGTTAGCGTACCTATATTGCAACTTTCAAACCTAAGTCGATCCCAATTTCTACGACATACTTCCCTAGGGCGTCTAATATGTGAGGATTTTTGTCTATTTAACACTACACCCAAGTCCTATTGGAGGTGCAACAGTCCTTGCCAAGATGCCGCATTCGGACCATACGACGAGGACTCTTGCAAATTTAACACTACACCCAAGTCCTGGAGATGCAACGGTCCTTGCCAAGACTCCGCATTCGGACCATGCGACGTGTTCCTTAAGAGGAACAACTTAGCTTTTGCACAATTTCTCAAATGATCCATATTCATAAAGGTAACTAAATTTTACGCTGTCCGTCTACCTAAATTTTACGCTGGCCGTCTATCTAAACTACATTAAATGAAAAAAATTGGATAGGTCGTGATCCTCAAATAGGACTATTAAATGAATCTGAGCCATTTGGTTTCAACACCTAATTTAGTAAAACGTGTGGCTTTTTTTAATATATAGAGTCCTATGCATAGTGTGCTAGAGCAATATTACTTGACTGTTGCTCATGACTCTCGAGTATATGTATGTATGTACTATGTACCTATGTATGCACATACACACACAAATACATGGCCTTACTTTATTATGGTTTTCAGCTCTAGACAAAAAGGTAAGAAAATACAAAAGGAAACGGGATGAAAAATGCTAATTCCTAAAAAAAATATTAGAATAAACTGAATAAATCTTTATTTCTTAATTTGCAAGAGCCAACTGAAGCACTACTAAACAACTTGTAATATGAATTAAAAGGTCAAACCTTTATTAATGGAACAAGCGGAAGTTGCACGGACGTTGGATAGCATCCTGGATTGGCTACAAGCCGAGCATTTTGAATTTCCTCTCTCCAGACCTCAGGTAAGCCATATATTACTTCTTTCTAAATCAGACAAGAAGAGTTGTTGCGTTCAATAAGATTAGCATAAAAATACAGGTCAAAACAGTTCTGCAAGGGGAAAAATAGGTAATATGTATAAAATGTAAATATGACTATAGGAAAAAAGGGGGGGGGGATATTTGAGAGTATGGTGAATAATATATTACTCAATCCAAATTCTTAAAATAAAAAAGACCTGTAGGATTACAAGCCTGAAAAGTTAAAAAATTAAATCGGTTTCTCCAACCAAATTTATAGATCAACGTGCATGGACAAATGTAAAAAAAAAAATATTACATGAGCAAGTTCCAGAATTCAGAAAGTTTTGAAACTCAAGAGGTTTACACGATTATTTAAAGATATCAAAGCATGGAATGGAAATAGTGTGCAACTGTGCATGCATGGTGGAATTTGTGTCTGGTCCCGGACACATTTTTTTTGTCCGGGACGATCACCCTATCAATAAATGATAGCAAGTGATCATAATAATCAATAGTGATCAAGTGAGAACATGTATGATGATTATGAAAATATGTTATTATAATGTAATAATGTGGGCTCACTAAGGTCATGCAAGTGAGCGTACCTTAGGGTTCACGATACCACCGCACCCATTTTTCATTCCAAAATCTGGGTCCAGTAATTGTAAGATAAATCAACTCTCCTACAATACGTTGAAATTATAACTTCCTCTCAAGATCAAGAGAAGTCTCCTTATGAATGTCATAATTAAGGTCCACAGGACTATCCGCACGTTTGACTACCAAATACCCAACGTCATTGAGAAGGTCCAAGACATATTTACGCTGAGAGATCATAATCTTTCCGGCAGATCGAGCGATCTCAATTCCAAGAAAATACCGAAGAAGCTCTGAATCCTTGATTTCAAAAGCAGAAGTCAATTCCCCTTTTACCAGAGTGATGTGGTGGTTATCAGTTCCAGTAATAATTATATCATCCATATAGACTGAGAATAGTGGAACATCCCTCATTTTGGTAGACAAAGACCAAGTGATCAGAAGTACAATGAGTGAAATTTAGATGCACGAGTTTGTCGCTTAGCTTGGCAAACCAGGCACGAGGTGAATGTTTGAGACCATACAAGGCTTTTTTAAGGCGACACTCATGTCCTTTAGGAACATCCATGCCAGAAGGAGTCATATAGATTTCTTCCTCCAATTCACCAAGAAGAAAGACATTTTTTACATCAAGCTGGTGCAAAGTCCAAGACTTATGAGCCACAATCGACAACAAGGTTCTAACTGAGTTCAGTTTAGCAACAAGAGCAAATGTCTCTTGAAAGTCAACTCCATCGACCTGAGTGAAGCCTTTAGCAACCAATCTCGTTTTATATCTATCAAGGGTTACATCTTGAAGAAATTTAGTAGTATGTCAATTTGCATCCAATTGGGTGACGCCCATGTGGGGTATGGACAATTTCCCAAGTCTTTTGATATTGGAGAGCATCCATCTCCTCCTCCATAGCCTTTATCCAATGGGGATTCAAGCTAACTTCTGAAAAACTGTTATGAATAGAAATAGAGGAAATAGATGCAAGATATGCTTGCAAAGAGTGAGAGATAGAGTGATACCCAACATACTTATCGATGGGATGTCTAGTACAACCACTATGAATTTGAAGCGCAGAAGTGGTCTCCTGAGTGGTGTTGTTGCATGGATATGGCGGAGTGGTGGTGGATGGTGGAGCATGAGTGTGACATTCTTGTCCAATATTTTTGTTTTGTCTTCTTTGGTAGACTTGAAGATCCTTCCTCCTTTTGTACACACTAAGGTCATTGGTTGGAGCTTCCTTTCTAACTGGAATATCCACACTGCTCGGAGCAAGCACATCAACCAGCACAGGTAGGGGTGACATGGTATCACTCTCATCTTTGCTCTTCTCCTGAAATGTCATAGTTTTGCCCTCATAAAAGTAATAGAGAGTATTTTCAAAAAAACGTAACATCTTTTGATATAAACCTTCTCCGGAGAATAGGAGAATAACACTTATACCCCTTTTGGTTTGCAACATATCCAACAAAGATACATTTTATCGCTTGCGGGCCTAATTTATCCTTATGAGGCCCCACAATATGAACAAAAGCAACACATCTGAATATCTTAAGAGGAAGATTAAATAGAGGCATATTTGGGCAAAGAAGCTTTAGGGGATACTTTCCCTCCAATGTACAAGTGGTCATCCGATTAATTAGATAAACGGATGTGAGGACACCTTCATCCCATAGTCCCTTAGGGACATGCATCTCTTGCAACAGGCAACGAGTGGCCTCCATGATGTGACGATTCTTCCTTTCGGCTACCCCATTCTGCTGAGTAGTCTCCAGACAGGAAGTTTGGAAAATAATGTCATGGTCTCCCAGGAACCTCTGAAGATTACTACATGTGAATTCACCTTTGTTATCACTCCTAAGAATTTTAATTTTAATTCCAAATTGAGTCTGCACATGATGATAAAATAACTAGACTATTTCTAAAACCTCATTTTTTCTTTTTATAGAGCAAATAAGAGATGTCCTCACATCAGAATGTACCAAATCAAAACATTTCACACTTCGACTCTGACTAGGAACATAGTTGGTTCTACAGTGCTTAGCCAATTCACAAGACTGACACTCAAAAGTAATTTTTTCAACATCAAAAAAATGCGGAAAGATACCCTTTAAGGTCTTCAAACTAGCAGGCTCAAATCTCTTATGCCACAACATCAACTGATCATTTTTGGTAGACTTCTGAGCACAAAGGGCTTGATAGTTGTCCATGACATACACACCACCAAACTCATGTCCACCACCAATCATCTTCCCACTCGCCAGATCCTGAAAAATTGTTAGGAAGAAGGTGGGAGAGAGAGATAAATCTACAAAGCTAAGGGGGAAACTAGGGTTGAGAGCAGGGAAGGAGGAGAATATCTGATAATCTTGCATAATCCCTCCAATAGAGGATTCAAGTACATTTATACCCGGACCAAGGCCGGGCGGCCAAGGGGGGCGGCCGGCCCCAAATTGGGGCTGCATCGGGTGGGTTCAGCACCCAAGGGCCGTCCTTTAGAAAGTGGGGGCTGAACCAGTTGGTTCAACCCCGTTGTCGCCTTCAGATCCGTCCGGGGGCATAACATTCCCCGCCCCATCAAGACCCAGCTTGTCCTCAAGGTGGGAATCTGGTGGCCCCGTCTGTTCCCTCAGGCCTATCAAAGACACGTCACGCCCTTGTCCCCGCAGCCTCTCCAAACAGCAAAGAGAGCCCCCCAGCACTGGTGAGATTCTGATTCCCTGTAGGCAGTACTCTCTCTCATCTTTAGCAAACTCCATAGTAAACTTCTCCCAATCCAGAGTCACCCTATCCAGTTGTCGCAACCACTGGGCCCCCAGAATGATATTTGGCCCCCGGATGGGCAATAAGTAGACATCCACGTTGTCGGTGTAGGCATACTGATTTCTATGTCCCGAAGCACTCATTCGCACTGCAGCTCGTGTCCACCTGCCACCACAACCGGGGAAGCGGCATCCGTGTTGATCGCTAGCCCCATCTTCTGTGCCACCGCCGGCCTAATGAAGTTATGTGTACTCACACTGGCAAGCAGAATGGTCACCTGCTGTTGGCCAATCCACCCCGCAATAATCATAGTGGGCGAAGCGGATTCGCCCTCCATGGTCAGGGAGGATAGCCCGTACTCGATTGTATCCAAAATGTGCTCATGTTCCCCTCCTACATCCGGCATCGGACTTTCCTGCAACATGTAAACCTGGATCCTCTGACATTTGTGGTCGGGGGTAAATTTCTCATCGCAGTTGAAGCACAATCCTTGTTCCTTCCTAGCATGTAGCTCTATCCAAGTAAATTTCTTCATCGTCGCCCGTGTTGTAGCTGCTTGATCTTTTTTTGTGTCGGGAAGGTGTGTATCGTTCCTCTGGGTGTCCCCCCTGAACTTCTGTCGATTGATACGCTCTTCTTGAATCTGGGCCAAGCTGATAGCGTGTATCAAGCTACACGGCATATAGGCATGCACCTCATCTCTGATGTCCTCCTTCAAGCCAGAAATAAAACAACTTGTTAATGTCCTCTCGCTCCACTACACCTTGTTGGCCAACCGTTCAAACTCGGTTCGGTACTCCATCACCGTCCCTTCCTGACGCAATTTCTGAAGAAGAGACTCGAAGTCTTCATACTCAAGTGGACCAAAGCGGGCGGAGAATCCGTCGACAAACTCGTGTCATGGCGCGTGATCCCGTCCCCGGAGGAACCATTGGGTCCACTGGTACGCGTCCTCTTCAAGGTGGAAGGAGTGAAGGACGCCAACTTTACCCACTGTGCCTCTGGTATCTCCTGATAACTGTAAAATAACTCTGCCTTTTGGACCCATTCGAGTGCATCTCCTCCTTTGAACTTGGGGTAGTTCATGCGGGTAACCTTTGGCGACATATAAGCGCGTGGTAGTTGTTGCCCGAGTCCTCCGTACTCTTTCCCGTGTCCAAGCGGTAGCCGTCGATAAGCGGCCACGTGTGGGTACCCCCAATCCCCTCCATAGGGGATCCCCCAAGACTGGCGGCCTAAATTCCCATCCGCCTCCTCCCCTTCCGCCTGTGGCGTGTCCTGGTGCTCCTGGAATAGGGAGGAGCCCATCACGAGGTGGGCACCCCATCCCGTTGGGTCATTGGTCCTCCTGGCGGTCTTCCCGGTAAGGAGGAAAATCCAAGGCAGATGCGGCGATGCCGCCAAACTGGGTTGCCTCGGACCATACTTGTGGTGGTCGTGAGCCTCCTACCCTTCCATTGTCAATTCCAAGGCCCCCATTGAGGCTAGAGGCTCGATCGTCATGCCCCGATTCTGGAGTAGGAAGGGGAAGTTGGACTGCGTTGGTCTCGCCCACAACGGCTTTTCCTTTAAGTTGTTGAGTTAAAATATTTTTAAGCTTGTCCATGCGGGCATCCAATTTCTCTTCGAGACGGTTTTCCAATGTCGTTAACTTATCGGCGAGGGCTGTCACGGTGTCAGTCAGCCCGGTGTAGTTTTCTTCGAGATGTGCGAGCCGATTGGAGCCTTCTTGGGTGCGAGTCACCATGGTGGGACCCGAGGGTGTGTGAAATGACAACAATTGGAGGCGGTGGCCGCTGGATGCCGCAATCGAATGCAGCAACTGGAAGCAGCAGCTGGCGGTCGTCGGGAGTCGTCGCTGCGATGCAGCAGAATCGCAGAGGCAGCAAGATGCGGTCGCTGGGATTGTCGATGCGATGCAGCGGGATTGCGATGCGAGCAGCAGGATGCGGTCGCCGGGATCGGCGATGCGATGTCGCAGGATCGCGATGCAGCAGGATGCGGTCGCGATGCGAGCAACAGGATGCGAGCGGTATGCGAGCAGCTAGCAGCGGGATACGAGCGGGAACGGCGCCGAGAGTCGTCGAGGAAGACGACCGAGGGATTGGTCGACGCGGAGTCGTCGACGCGGGAGCGATGCAGGTGTCGTCGGGTGGAAACGAAGCCGGGCAGAGCGTGTATGAGAGCAGAACGAAAAAAAATTGGGAAGAAGAATCTTCTGATACCAATTGTTAGGAAGAAGGTGGAAGAGAGAGATAAATCTACAGGGCTAAGGAGAAAACTAGGGTTGAGAGCAGGGAAGGAGGAGAATACCTGATAATCTTGCATAATCCCTCCAATAGAGGATCCGAGTACATTTATACCCGGACCAAGGCCGGTCGGCCAAGGTGGCCGGCCGGCCCCAAATTGGAGCTGAACCGGGTGGGTTCAGCCCCCGAGGGCCGTCCTTTAGAAAGTGGGGGTTGAACCAGTTGGTTCAGCCCCGTTGTCGCCTTCGGATCCGTCCGGGGGCGTAACAAAAACACAATGAGAGGAGAAAAAGTTGATAGAGCAGTTAAAATGTTTAGTTAAACTGCTCACAGATAACAAATTTAAGGGGAATGAGGGCACAATAACCACATATTTGAGAGAAACAGAGGAAGAAAAGAGAATACCCCCTTTACCAGTCATTGAAGTCGAGAATCCATCAGCGAGCTTCACACTGCCAGATGTAGGAGAAATAGAAGAAAGTCCTACAGAAGACATGTGGTCGAGTCAATGATCCAAGGAGCAAATGGGATACAAGCTCGTAGGCGTCCTGAACTGATCAGAAGTGCTTCCTGAGTGGGATACAGGCTTGTATCTTAAAATCCCAAAGTCTGAAACTGTGGCTGACGACCCCACGTCTGAGGCTCATGTGGATTGCTGGCCAAATAAGTATGAATTCACAAATCTGAAGTTTTTTATATGTCCTGAGCCTCTGTGTTTAGCCTAGTCGTAATTAATCTCTTTAATTAATCATGTTTGTGACCTGAATATTTTGTTTTTTATCCATTGAATGACAGTGTACATTAAATAAATTGTCGGTTAAATACTTATCTAAAAGTTGTATGTTACATGATCTGATTTGTAACATGTAAGTATATATATCTTTTTGTTGATATGTATTTAAAAGAAATTCAATTTCTGCTGTTATGCATGATTTTCTGGAGTTTATGAATAATGTCTGTTGTAAGTTCTAATAGATTTCACAACTGACTTATTAAATCTTATTTTTAATGATGATCATGCACAAAACTGAAAACTGTAATCTGAGTGACAAACCTGATGGTGCTCTGAACTGAATGTCCTTCTATGAGAACACAAACTCCTATCTGAGGAGTTCCATATCTGGAATCAAGCGTAATCGACCCTAAGTTTGAAGCTCATACGGTGGGCTGTCGGCCCTGCAAGTGCGGTGGTGTGCCTCCACCAAAAGAATATGGGTGGACCCCTCTCGTCATTTTCTGGATTGATTTGATCTTGTGGTTGGTACGACACTCTTGGTGCAACGCCTAAATTGAGTCCACTAGATTAAAATACTTCATGTGGATTAATCTAATATTTTAGCCTAAGTAGATCTTACACTATAAACTAATTCTAATTGTGAATTAAGCTATTATTTTAGTGAATGATTGAATTCCTACTCTGTCAATTTTATTATAATCTGATTCACAATTTTTGGTTAAAAGTAATTAATTCTCAATCATATTAACATATCCCTTCGTTGTTGGTCTAATTTGTGACAATAAGAACTTGAACCTTCATATACGTGTACAGATATAGTTTTATAAATGAATTATCCAAAATGATATGTCTAAAGTCGAATTTCTTACTTCAGTATTATGACGCTCGTAGACGCGGTGCGATGACATGGTCCCTTTCTGACTATTTTAACAACTCCAAAATCTTCTCCAATCTACGTCAACCCACACCAAAAATTTGAAGTATGACAAAAGTCATAGCTTGAAGATTATGACACTATTACGGTTTCATCGATACAGAGTTAAAAATCTGAGTTAGAGGGAATTAATTATAGAAGAGTGAAAATAAAGGTCATTACCTTGATCCAAAAGTAGAAACTCCCCAAAAGTTGACCTGAGGTCTCCGATTCTTTAACACGAAGACATTCAGATCAAGAGACGAGCAAGGGACGTCTCTAAAATGCCCAATGATACTGAAATGGTGGGGGGGGGTTCTAATGGTTACCTGTCAGGAAAGGGGAAACAAGTCGGCTGCTAGAGGAGTCGACGAACGGAAGTCGACTTTTGAGGGGACTCCACCATTATGAGTCGGCGAAGCCTGCTATAGATTAAGGAAGACGAGGAATCATTACCATTACCATTGAAATCGTTCAAGAAAAATAGACGCTACCTTGCTGCTAATGGTGGAGGAGAAAAGCTCAGATCCAGAAACGAGAAAACCCTAAGCGATCGAACAGCTTCACAGTTGCCGGATTTGGCTAGGGCTCACAATGACAAAAACACTCACGACAAGGACAAACAAAACCTGGGCTTGGGCAATGGAGAAGAGGGCTTCAATCATCAATAATCAAACCAAAACAAGGAAACACAACTGGGAGGCACTTGACGATTACCTGCGTAGAACAGGGAGACAGGAAGAGGGACCTCTGCGTCCTGCCACTGTCGCCATCTACAGGGAAAAGTTTGTTGCGCTCGAATGAAGAAGAAGGCATCAAAATCCCTAGCGTCGAGCGGGAGTCAGCGCGCATGGAGCTTCCACGAGCGGGGAAGGCTAATCGATCGCTCGACTGGGAGCGTCTGCGAGAGGAAGAAACAGAGTGCGATGGTTCCTTTTCTATCGAGCGCTTACGGGAGGAAGAATAAAAGGTAACGCGTGCGATGCGGTTAAAGAAATCGTGGGGGGAAAGGAAAACCGTGGATTGTGTTTTAATAAGGGGGATTAGAAATTTCAATATTATTACACAAATGCCATTCGACTTTTTTATTCTAAAACAAAAGTTTTAGGTTGTTACATTTGGTGGCTAGTTGAGCCATGTGTCACCCTCAGGTGCTTCGAGATTGCACTTGATGCTTATGTGACCTACTAGGTTATTTTATAGTATATAATTACCAATTTTTTAAAAAAATAGAGATACATATTGATGATGGGATAAGAACTAATGACAAGTATGGAAAGAGAAGTAATGGTAAAATCTAAGTTATCAAAGGCGCACCGAGGCGCAAAGGGTCCCTGGAGCCTAGGCGCAAGGCGCAGGCGCGCGCCTGAGGCACGTGAGGCGCAAAAATTGGGGGAAAAGGAAATTAAGCGAACTGGGCGCCCAATTCGCTGAAATTGTGCGAATTGGGCGCCCGATTCGCTGAAATTGTGCGAATTGGGCGCCCGATTCGCTGAAATTGTGCGAATTGGGCGCCCGATTCGCTGAAATTGTGCGAATTGGGCGCCCGATTCGCTGAAATTGTGCGAATTGGGCGCCCGATTCGCTGAAATTGTGCGAATTGGGCGCCCGATTCGCTGAAATTGTGCGAATTGGGCGCCCGATTCGCTGAAATTGTGCGAATTGGGCGCCCGATTCGCTGAAATTGTGCGAATTGGGCGCCCGATTCGCTGAAATTATGCGAATTGGGCGCCCAATTCGCTGAAATTGAGCGAATTCACTGAATTTCGGTGAATTGGGAGCCCAATTAGCTGATTTTCAGCGAATGGGCGCCCGATTAGCTGATTTTCAGCGAATGGGCGCCCGATTCGCTCAATTTCAGCGAATTGGGCGCCCGATTCGCTCAATTTCAGCGAATTGGGCGCCCGATTCGCTCAATTTCAGCGAATTGGGCGCCCGATTCGCTCAATTTCAGCGAATTGGGCGCCCGATTCGCTCAATTTCAGCGAATTGGGCGCTCGATTCGCTCAATTTCAGCGAATTGGGCGCCTAGGGGTGCCTCAGGTGCGTCTAAGATCATGGTTTTGCCCATATCAAAAAAATATATTTTAAAAAAATACCTTGAAAGGCCCGGGCGCGCGCCTGTAAGGCGCGCGCCTAGGCGCGCCTGGGGCACACGCCCGCCACAGCTGTGCTGAGGCGCGGCGGGCTGCGCCTGGTGCGCCCGGCGCCTCAGGCGCGCCTAGGCGCGCACCTTGACAACTAAGAGTAAATCTTAAATAATTTCATCATTTAATTTCTCATTATGGCTTATTTTACAAACTAGATCCACATATAATTAATCAATAGATGCTAATTAGAATTATTGCAACTAATGAAATTATATTACAAAATGCTTTATGAGGCAAAACCAATACTGTCATATTACCTGCAACTCTGGAGCTTTATGAGGCTGGCCATACCATTCTTCATATTCATTAAGATTTCGTAACCTAAAATCCTGAAAATAAACATCTTACAAGTTACAACCATTGGTCAATATGTCAACAAAGAAAATCAATAAAAGTCCGTTGCTTGAGGAAATAGTAGAATGAGTACTGGAATCATACTGCAGACAGATCAACAATCATTAGCCAGTTAGGTAGGCCTTTTATAATCTCCTATAAAATCAATCAGCTAGAGTTAGGTACACCATAATTGCAATGATGTGATGTAATCTAATAAAATCATATAAGAGCTTTCCAGATCAAAGACAGGAAATGTGAAAACATGAAAAACCTGAGTAGTTCCATTCGGCAAACAACAAAATACAGCATCCACATTAGAAAAATCTGCATCTTTTACAGCAATCATATCAGGCAATTTCTGTAACACATGAGAACAATAAATTTTAGTTTAAAATTCATCATAATATAAATGCATACTCACAAATGCTGTCTTTACACATCAGCGCAAAGGCCGTGTTAGAAACTGATATGACAAAACTTGGAAAAAAAATTCTGACTCAGCACAATAAGTAAACAAACTTTCTGACTCAGAACAATAAGTCAACAAGACAGATACTCAAGTATTCAGTGTGACTACCCATAGGAGCCTACTTGTAGTGGTCCCTAAGGTTCAGCAGAATAATAACTGGCATCTTGAAGTTGCCCATGAATTGACATAGAAAATAGATTAATAACTTTGGCGGAGAAACACTTCAAGAAGAAATGGCAGAAAATTTGATCAGCATTGTAGCCCATTCAATGCAATGCTTCAACATTCAAACATTTTCGAGTACATGAGAAAAAAGGCTATTCAATAATAAAGGGGCAATTCACAAAAACGCCACCAAAATATGTGTGTGTGAGCGTGTAAAATCACTGTAAGCAGGATTATTTGATGTTTCCTGGGGGGGGGGGGGGGGGGGGGGGGGGGGGGGGGGGGGGGGGGAGAAGAACCTTCCATTCTAATACAAACATGACCTACGGGGAGCCTCCTACTTTTCCAAGCTGGATCCTCACTCCAGCTATCACCATATTCGGGTAAGGGAGGAGGATATCCCAAAGATGGTGTTTCGCACGCACAACGGACACAACGAGGTCATTGCTATTTTGGCTTGATAAATGTCCCCCCATCTTTCAGGAGACCATGAATAATCTATTTTGATTGGCCCTGCGGAGGTACATCTTGATTTTCTTTGATGATATATCGTTTACAACTCCTCCAGGAAGGATCACCTCCTTCATGCACAGACGCCACCCGCCACCTTGCAGGAGCATCATCTTCTGGCTACAATGCAGGAGCATCATCTCTGTGCAGGAAGTCGCAATGGACCCATACAAGGTCCAGGTCATCCTACAGTGGCCCACCACCCGCTCTCTCCACGACGTCCGAGGATTTCAGAGCCTCGCTGGGACTAATGGAGGTTCATTAGGGATTATGACATAATTGCCAAACCCCTCTCAAGCATGCTGAAGAAATCCGAGACGGGCAATTCCAGTGGATTTTAGATGTGGTTGCAGCCTTCCAGGCCCTCCAGCGAGCCCTCAACACCGCTCCAGTTTTGACCATTCCAAATTTCTCCCAGCAGTTTGTTATAGAGTGTGACACCTTATGCACAAGCATCAGAGCAGTGCTGACTTCTGATGCAAGAGGGACAGTTCATTGTCTACTTCAGTCGTATGTTTGCAACCACTGTCCGCCCTCGCTCAGCTTATGAGTCGGAGCTTATGTCATTGGTCCTTGTTGCGCAGCACTGGCTCCCTTACCTGCTTGGATGATGCTTCACAGTCTGGACAGATCATCATAGCCTCTGGTACCTCTTGAATAAGAAGATTGTCACATCGGCGCAATAGGTTTGGGTTGCCAAACTATATGGCTATGATTTTTCGATTGACTTCCACATCGACTCCTCCAACCGCACGATCAACTCTATCACATCAACCACATATCGCTCGTTTAGTGACTATTTTGAGACCAGTATGGGAGGACACCGTCATTTTTCAGTGTGAGGTTGATGTTGACTCACTCCTTTGACTGATTCTTGCGGCCTTAAGGGTAGATACCATAACCCAGCCTCCTTATAGCTTCGCAGGTGATCAACTCCACCCCCGAGGTCGTTTAGTGCTCTCAGCTTCGTCCCAACTCCCAAATCATCCCACACCTACTCGCAGAGTTTCACTCGACTCTGGAGGGGGGCCACGCCAGAGCCTTCCAGACATATCACCGCCTTGTGACCTCTCTGTATTGGCACGACATATTCCAACGGCTCAAGACATTCGTGGCAGCCTGCTTGCGATGTCAGCGTGCAAAGTATGAGACTACTTTTCCTGGGAATTTGCTTCAATCCCTCCCTATCCCAATCTGGATTTGGGAGGATATCTCTATGGATTTTATCTCGAAGCTCCCTCGCTCCAAGACGTGGGATTGCATTTTAGTAGTTGTGGATTGCCTCTCCAAATACGCCCACTTCTTTCCCCTGCGACACCAATTTACTACAACATTGGTTGTCGCGGTTTTCACTGATAGGGTGATTTGTTTGCATTAGTTTCCTCGCCCCCTTGTGAATGATCGCGACCATTTATTCCTGAGCTTCTTTTGGCAGTCGATGTTCAAGATGTAGGGCACCCAACTCCGTATGAGTACAACTTACCACCCTTAGACGGACGGGTAGTCCGAGGTGATGAATCGTTGTTCGAAGACATCTCTGGAATGTTTTGTGTACGATCATCCATGAGCATGGGTAGATTGGCTTTCCCAAGCAGAGTACTCGTACAACCTCTTTCCACACCAGTTTCGGGACCACTCCATTCGAGACAGTCTATGGACAACCTCCTTCATCCCTCATACCACTCTTTGACGAATGTGTCATAGCATCTCTGTCTGATATGCTCCGCGATTGGGAGTCCATATTCCTCAAGTTGCACCAACACATTCAGCGTGCACAGGATCAGATGGTTGTCTTTGCAAACCGCCACCGTCGCGGTGTCCAATTTGATAAAGGTGATACAATGTTCATCAATCTTCGGCCATACCGTCTGATTTCGGCCACACTACGGACCCACTCCAAGCTGACAGCCAAATTCTACAAGTTTAAGATTGTTACATGGATGGGCCCTTAGGAGTATCCATAGTTATCAAAGGCACACCAAGGCGCAAAGCGGTCTTGGAGCCTAGACGCAGGCGCGCTCGTGACGAAGGCAAGACGCAACCATATCCATTTTAAATAATCAGCATCAAACATCATTTCATCTTCTCGATTAAATTCTTCATTTATTCTACTAATTAATCATTCATTACTATCATTTATATCTCTTAAGAAATTGAAATATTGTGGTCACTTGCATTATATCTAAGTTCCAACGCACAATTATCTTTTACAAACATTAAATCAATAAAAATTTATTAAGTTCTTATATTATTTTTTTGAAAAAAAAAATTTACAACAAAATTCTCACTCAGGTGTGTCTTTTATGTTCTAAAGGGGGAAATATAACATACAAAGGAGCAAATATGACACAAAATCGCAAACCTTTGAGCCTAGTGAGCTTTGAGCCTTAGGCGCGCCTTTAACAACATAGAGCGTATCACCAGTACCTTCCTCCCAACAACCGCATCGACTTGGTGTTTCACGTCACTCAGCTCAAAAGGGTTATTGGAGACCATTCGGCCTATGCTTCCCCCCCCCCCGCCAACTCCCGGGCTCACCTCAGACTACCTATCCCAGCTCGTCACAGACACACGCACTATCAGTCGAGAGGAGTCCTCGATCGAGTAGGTCTCGGTGCATTGGTGTAATCGTCCACCATCGGAGGCCACATGGGTGGACCGGTATTTTTTTCGTACTCAGTTTCAAGATTTTTTTCTTGAGCACAAAACAAATTTTCCAGAGGGCGGCATTGTTACGGACGCGGAGGAATGAGAGGGACATCTTGTAGTGTGGTCGATATACAAGCGATGCGAAAGGCCCACTAGTGGCATGTCGGCAAAAAATAATTAAGACATGTGTATATTTTCTTTTGTTGTATTCAGACAGGGGAGTGTTATATAAACCCGCCAGTGTAATGTATTTGGTACCTTGATAGTATTATGAAATTGTGAGAATCATATATGTTAGTTTCTCTCCTCCCTCTGCCTCTCTTTTCCTCTTTTTCTTTCAGTTTTAGGGTTGTTGCTGGTCTACATTCCGAGTGGTAACAAGTTGACCAGATTTTCTGACCATGAGAAGGTATTGTGGCCGCGGGAGCTCGGTTGCTAGAGATGCAAGGGAGCTTGGAGTATTCGAAGAGCTTAAGGTGTCAAGACTCGTTGAATAAGTTCTCATGAAGTTGTCATGAAAAGGTAACTAAAGTTTAAGGGTACTTGATGAGGTTAGAATTCGTGTGAATGAGCTCATTTGGAGATGATGTGAAAAAATGTCTTGCGAGTATCGAAGGAAATTCTCGTATGAAGATGTCGCACAAGGAGCTGACATGCAAAGGGAGATCACACACATCGACAAATGTTGAAGGGTCGGAACGCATGCTGACCAAGTACTCGAGAAAATCGCAAATTAACGGAGCTCTTACTAAGATCATGTGTGCAAACTGACTTAGCGCAGCATATTGAAAGAACTCGCGCTGAAAGAGGGATCTTATCATGCGATTTGAGAGCTCTCGTTAAGTGTTGATTGAGCTCTCATTGAAGAAGCTTGTGTTGTTTGGGAGTTCTCTCCATGCCGAAGGGAGAAATTGTGGGTTGCATGCAGACCAAGGAAAAATTTTCTTTTGAGTCATGTGTTTGGAAGTGTTCGCGAGTATGCGAGCAAAGTGCTAGAAACGAGGTTGGGCTAATTCCCAGGCTCTCGTACCTAGTGAGAAAATTAAAATCTTATTATATCGTGAAATGAGAATACATACCAGCATATATAGGAACCTTGGACACAACTAATATCATGTAGGCGACATGAGACTAAATATCAATAAAAACATATATACAATTACGAGACTACAAAAGTATATGTCAACGTCCTTTTCAATTAGATAGACCAAGTCAATAACAATGTAGATTATTCAAATCAAAATGAGTACCATAAGATTATCAAGGAGAGTATAGTAGAGAGCTCTCCTTTTTATCACACACTTTATATTCTCTTCTAAAGCTGCATGCATAGCCAGGATAACTACAACAACACTCAAGCCTTTATCCCATTATAGTGGGGTTGGCTATAGGGATCCTTTGTCGCCATTGTGCCCTATCTTTAGTCATAATCTCACTAATGCCTAAGTACATCATGCCTTTCCTTATAGTTTCATTCCAAGTCTGTATTGGTCTACCCCTCCCCTGTTTAACATGCCTAGTGATTAAACTCACACAACGCCTAACAGGTGCCTCCATTGGTCTCCTTTGTACATGTCCAAACCATCTTAGTTGAGCTTCTCGCATCTTCTCTACAATTGGTGTCACTCCTGTCTTATCCTTGATACATTCATTCGTAATTTTATCCAGTCTCGTGTGTCCACACATGCACCTAAGCATTCTCATCTCTGCAACTCTCATTTTTTGCCCATGTACACAATTCACTGCCAAACACTTAGAACCATAGAGCATCGTTAATCTAATTGTGGTACGGAAAAACTCGCCTTTAAGTTTTAATGGTACTTTACGACCACATAAGATCCCTGATGCGCCTCTCCACTTCAACCAACCTGCTTGGATTTTATGTATCACATCTTTATCAATACCTCCATCTTTTTGAACTATTGATCCAAGATATTTAAAACACTCACTGAGGGAATATCTTGATTACCCAACTTAATAACAAAATCATTTTTCCTTCTTGCACTGTTAAATTTAAGCTCCATATACTCCGTCTTTGCACCGCTTAACCTAAAAGCCTTCTTTTCTAAAGTGTCTCGCCAAGAATCAAGTTTCACGTTTACACCCTTGCGCGTCTCATTGACCAAAATGATATCATTCGCAAACAATAAACACCAAGGTATTGCTTGTTGGATATGTCCGGTGAGCTCACATAAGATATGGGAAAGAGATAAGTGCTTAAAGCTGAGCCTTGATGTAAGACAACAGTGATAAAAAATTCTTGTGTTAATCTTCCAGATGTTCTCACCCTCTTCACTGAATTTGTATACATATTTTGATTATGTCAATGTATGATACATTTACACATTTCTTTTCTAAAACTTCATAATAACTCTCTTGAAACTCTATCATAAGCCTTCTCAAGATCGATAAACAACATAAACAAATCTTGTTTTCTTTCCCGATAGTTGTTAATGAGTTTCATCAAGATATGTATAGCTTCAATGGTTGACCGCCCGGATATGAGTCCCAGATATGTTAGTCTCTCATCTTAATCTTATTTTTATTACTCGTTCTCATATAGCCAGGATAAATATATGAATGTTTAAAGTATTACCAAAAAGTTGTCATTATTCCTCCCTGAAATTGACTCCTCCCTAAAATTTGGTTGCCCTAAATAGGGCAACATACATTTCAGGGTGGCTTCCTCTCTCAATTCCTCCTGATTTCTCCTCTTTCGTCCATTATTCCCGCTAATGATCCCGCTTGGAGATATTTTTTCTTTTCATTCTCGTTGACCGATCTGCTAGCGGTCCTGTCGGCCAGTTGCGCTCACGTCGACAAAATCAATTTTTGATTCCGCCGACGAGAGCAGATTTTGGCCCCCCTCGCGTCGTCTGCCTCTGCGCCTTTGACGACAGTTGCGTCAGCGTCGTGCCTTTGACCCCTGGACATCTGATCGATGTGTGTTGCTGCTCGGCTAATCCCCTGTTGCTTCCACTGCATTCTTGTTATTGTTCGTCATGGACATCTTTGTCCCGCTTCGTTCCCATCGATGGCTCCTGATCGACAATCTCATCGTGCCTCTCTACTGCGCCTATTCCCTAGGCTTCTCATCTCGTCGAGACTATCTCTTCTCATCGACGATGAAGGAGATCTTCCTTTCCAATGGTCGATCAATTTGCTGCTCTCGACAATGGCCAATCTTGTTATTTCTCTCGCAGATGGATTCAGCTCACACTCCAGTCCCTTTCCACGGCCCAAGATCTGAACGATCCCCCAGTTGGCTGCCTCTCCAGCCTTGGTTTCTCCCATGTTGCCTCCATGGATCCCCATCTGCTGCCTCTGTTGATTGTTTTTCAGCTGATCTCATTGGTGCTTTAGATCCTATTGCTCTCCTCTCTCGAAGAATGCTGGGATGGAGTATCTTCTTAGTTTTTTAGTAGTTTATTTTTGTCGTCTTGATTGTATTGTGTGTTTTATGCCTATATGCGCGTGTTCTCCATGTGAGGGGAAGTGTTTGGGACAAAGGCGATTCAAATGATTTTTCCCGATCTTTCGCCTTCGTTCCACACGGCCTCTAGGCTTATGTCATCTATTGTTATGCGTCTCCCCATTTTTCTTTCGATTGGTCATGTGTTGGGGATGCGATTAATATTTGTGTTCTAATCTCAGCGGGTTGTGTCGTGTGAGACTGTGTCGTACGGGACTACCGTGAGGGACCGTCCTTTGTGTGGATTATCTCCAACAAATTATCTCCGATCACTCGTTTGATGATTTGCTCCAATCGCTCTCTTTCGCATGTTGTGGGTGTAGGTGATGTTGGTTGACCGGTTTCCAGCAAGTCCACATCATGTGTGGGTTCTGCGACATGTGTGGGTCAGCGTCGTGTGTGCTATGTCCACGGCTTGATTCCCTGGTTTGGAATTTCCCCTGGTGGCTCGTCTATTGTTTTGTCTCATATCGCCTACCTCCATTGTCGTTATTTGATATGTCCAAGCTGAAGATTATCCCTTCAGCTTGAGCAGGAGTGTTGGAATTATCGAGTCAATGTCAGTCTAGTAGTGTCTTTATATGTATTGAGGTTTAGTCCCACATCATGTATGTGAGTTAAGGTGTCTATGTAAGTCCTATATATTGTCCCTATGAGGAAGAATAAATCACAACTTCTATTTCCATTTCTCTTCCATCAGTTCTCAATATTTAAAATTTCCAGGGAGTTATTAGACAGTAAATCAAAGATCAACACTTAAAATTTACCAAAGTTAATTTTTAACTTATGTCATGCCCGGAAGAACTAAAGCTTCATTATAATACAATAGATGAAGAACATATAAAAGTCAAATGTCAAAAAAAAGAGGAACATTACTTGAGTGATTAAGTGAGGGAATACTGATCCGAATGACAGGCCTGCTTTTCTATCAGCAGTCATCAGTGTAATACAAAATTGAGGATGGCTTGCTAAGAGACGAACAATCTGTTGGATAGAACTAGACCAACATCAGCAAAAAAAAAACATGCTTAAAGAATCTTAGAGCAATAAAATGAAATGCATGAAATTCAGAACAACCTAAAATGAGGCAATTTACCATTCAGAAATAAATAAATAAATACTGGATTCACATTTAAAATTCCATAAAGTAAGTGGAATTAACTGAAGAGCAATCAGAATCATAAAGAAGCATTCCTACAATATATGCATCACAAGCATACACGATGGGGATCGTGCCGATCAAAACATATTTCGTTCTTTGTGATTTTTATTTTCATTGTCCTTTGTATATTTTGGGGATACAAAGAACGGTGAATCATGACCATTCGTACCCCCCTCTATAAATAAGGGGTAGAGACTTTCATCATGGGGCATTGAAAGATTGTGTGAAGAAGCCTCCTTTTGATCATCCCATGTTGAAGACGGAACTCCAAGTGCTAAGCTTGGACATCCCACCCCTCTCCCCATTCACCTCTAACCGCCCACATCCTTCCTCCCCCACATCTTTTGGCCGGCCTCCCCCTCCCACAACCCTCTTCATCTTTTAGTAGGCCACCCATTCCCCTCCAGGCCTCCACTAGCTGACCACATCTCCATCACCATTTCATCTTCAATCCAACCACCCATCCACCACACCTCTTGGCCAGGAAGCCACTTCTCCCCCACCTCCAATAGCTGGCCTCCTTCCACCAATTACCCAAAACTTCTCTCCACAATTTTCCGCCGCCACTCGCTCCGAATTCCACACATCATAAGTTTTCTTGCGTTTGCTGGAAAACATTTTTGGCATCCTATGTCAACCACCACCACCTCTACAAATTTTCTTACATTTTCCATTTTCCGGTGATCACCGTAAACCACCTCTACCACCTCCGGCCATCCACCACCTCATAACCACCACAACTACCCCCCTCCACTACCCCACTAACTCCACTCCTAAAATTTAGTATCTCTCCCTAATTTTTCTCCACTACCTGCACTTCCCTACCTCCTCAATCTTAGTAGTCCCCACTTTCTCTTAGCAGCCCACGTGGAGCAACTCTCTTAAGCCACACCCTCTCGTGATCGGGCCCCACTTCCTATAGGATCTCTCCACTATCAACTATATACGTAAGAGATATATGTTATTTTAAAGAATCAGTCCTGAATCATTTCTTCCAACATCTATTGCGGCAAACAAGCAACAAAAAGAAAATCTACTCTGTCCACATCAGGAATAGCTTTACGAATCAATAAGTCAAGAATTTTGATTCCCTTTGAAGAGAAAACTCAAGGTAACCATCCTCTGTCAATTATGTATATAGGGGACCGTAATAAAATAAAGAATCATTTCATATCTCATCTAATACGTTATCATAAGTTCGACCATTATGATAAAGAGTTTATATCAACTTAGTATCAGAGAATTGTTTCTTGGTGCCCGATAAAAACAAAGTGGAGCATTCGGGAGAGTCATTTATTGCCTTAAAAATTTCCAATTTTACTAAGAAATAAAAGTGATCAGTAATTGGTGAATCAAATGGTGAAAAAAGATTCTCCATTAAATCTAAATGAGCAAGTGGCTAGATTGATTGGTCATTGGTCATGCGATGATGAATGGAATAAGATGTAGTTTTCAAATCAATCATAACCTTCCTTCTCCTTCCCTAAACACAAACAAATTTCTAACAAGCACATGTTGATAATATGGAAGGAGATACGGAAGATAAGGATGTGTCCATCAGAGGAGTGAAGATCGATGCAGATTCTTTAATGTGGAACAGTGGAAGTCAAGATAAATATCCCCAGTTTTGCATGGAATCACCAACTAAAGGCATATTTTACCTTCTACAAATATGAAACTCATGATAAAGATAAACCTTGTTGCAAGAGATGATGGCAGAGCCTTCAGATGCAATAATATGCAAAGGAAAAAATAATTTGTGAGGGAAAGGAATGATTTGGCTGGCATCATAATGGCCTATGTTACACCGACACCGACACGGGACACGCGATACGACACGACGCGCGACTCGTCAATTCTCAAAAAATACCATATTCCGACATGCTGGGACACGTATATTAAATATTCATTTTTTATAATTATGAAAATCCTAAAAAATTTAACAAAAATAAAAAAATTAACAATTAACAAATATTTAAATACATTTAGTCATGTTTATATATTACTTATCAAATATTCAAATGCAAAACTTAACAAATGATCAAAAAATGATAGAACATTAACACATTATTATAATATATCATCAGTAAAAATAATGGATTCACATGCAAATTTTTTCCCCTACTTTCAATCTTCGTTTTTCTAGAGAAAATATCTACGTCACTAGTAGATCCACTTTAACTACTTGAAATGCTAGAAAGGGGTAAAGGCACTTCCAAGACAAATTGTCGCCCACCTCACCATGAGTAGATTAGTAGATAACTTAGGGGCACGCGTGTCCGATTGAGCGGGACACGTGAGTCTCGCGTGAGCCAGCGTGTCGGATTTTTGACTCGAGTGTCGGAGAGTCGGACGAGTGTCGGACTCTCTGACACCGACACGCTGGGCATTTTGAAGTGTCGGTGCTTCAAATAAGATGATAAAATAAAATTGCATATATTCTTCCACATAAGGGGGGGATATAAATAGTAATACATAATACAAGAATAAATGCTATCCGCACACCACAATCCAACATAACCAATACTCCCCCTCAAGCTGGCGCGAAGAGATCAAGCAAGCCCAGCTTGCCATAAGTAGAGAGAAGTCTGGAAGGCCCAACCGTCTTGGTGAAGGCATCTGCAGTCTGCTCGGCGGAGGGAACATAGGTCGTGGCAAGAGTCCCTGAACGAATGTGCTCCCGGAGAAAATGAATATCAACCTCGATATGCTTAGTCCTCTCGTGCAGAACAGAGTTGGAGGCTAGCATGAGAGCAGATTGGTTGTCACACAACAGCGTCGAGGAACCGGAAGGAGGAAAGCCCAGCTCGGTCAAGAGAGTACGAAGCCAAAGGAGCTCCGTGGCTCCATGGGCCATAGCTCGGTACTCAGCTTCAGCAGAGGAGCGGGAGACGACACTCTGCTTCTTGCTCTTCCAGGAAATGAGATTGCCACCATAGAAAGTACACATCCCTGAAGTAGAGCATCGATCAGTGATGGAACCAGCATAGTCAAAATCTGTGTAACAGATAAGTCCGGGAGATGGGGACGAACGGTAGAAGAGCCCGAGGCCAGGCGATCCCTTCAAGTAGTGAAGTATCCGAAAAACTGCATCAAGGTGAGAAGTACGGGGGGCATGCATGAACTGGCTGACCACACTCACAGTAAAGCTAATATCTGGGCGAGTGTTGGTCAAGTAGATAAGCCTGTCAAAAAGACGCTGGTATCTGCCCGGATCAGGGAGAGGGTCGCCGGATTCAGCGTGTAAGCGGTGGTTCGGGTCCATGGGTGTAGATACTGGAGAGCACCCAAGAAGGCCAGTATCACTCAAAAGGTCGAGTGTATACTTGCGTTGAGACAAGGAGATCCCCTGCTTGGATCTGGCCACCTCAATTCCCCATCCAACATAACCAATACTTCATAGATAATGGCAAGGAAGGTTGCCTTTAATCCCAAGTTGTTACGGGGAAACCAATAGTACATTGGTAACTGGTTGGAGGTGGACATGTGTAACGATACCGGGGTAAGGAACCCGTTGCTCACAGAGCTATCTCACCGAGGATCCATAACGGCCCCACCACCGGCCTTTACAGAACTGCAGCCCAACGCACCCAACCACTTCACTGTGCGGATAGGGTATCCCGTACAGTAGGTTGTTGAGGTTGGGGCTCGATACCCAGACCTCCTAGATAAGAAGCACTTAACATGTGCTCTCATCACCAACTGAGCTGTGCATTTTATACAACGATACCGGGGTGAGGGACCCGTTGCTCACAGGGCTATCTCACCGAGGATCCATAACGGCCCCACCACCGGCCTTTACAGAGCTGCAGCCCAATGCACCCAACGACTTCACTGTGCGGATAGGGTATCCCGCACAGTAGATTGTTGAGGCTGG
This sequence comes from Platanthera zijinensis, assembly GCA_039513925.1. NCBI lineage: Eukaryota > Viridiplantae > Streptophyta > Magnoliopsida > Asparagales > Orchidaceae > Platanthera > Platanthera zijinensis. The sequence goes on along the minus strand of CM077078.1, from coordinate 14,630,403 downwards.
GGCTCGATATCCAGACCTCCTAGATAAGAAGCACTTAACATGTGCTCTCATCACCAACTAAGCTGCATCACCAACTTAACATGTGCTCGCATTTTATGTAACGACCATTAGGCCACGTGTTCAATTCATGATAATCATTGTTGTTGGTGGTGTTATAAATAAAGATTAATTGTTGTAATAGGCATTATGAAAAGATTAATAAAGTTGTTTGTTCCTCTCTTTCTCCCAGCCCTTCTTCTTCTCTCCCACCTCCGGCCACCCCCGGCCTTCGTCCCTCTCCCTCACCTCCGGCCATCTCTCCTCTTGGCCTTTCTTTATATCTCTGCTACTATAGATTTTGCATTTATATATTTTAACGATCGGAAGATCGTTATATTTGGTGCTCTCGTTGAGAGGAACGCCGACGAACAACATCTCCGACGATCAAGAACTGCCCTCCCACATCGACAATCAACAACGGTACACCGGCGAACAACATCCAACTTTCTTCTTCCTCCCATCAGCCGCTTGTAGCTTGAAACAAAGTAATATCTGTTTTACCCAAGATCCGCCACTATAAGTACGGATAGTTCTGCAACAAAATCAAGAACTCGCCGGAACAGTCATCGCTAACAAAATCAAGATCTCCTCCATCAAAACGATTTTCTGCACACCCTCTTCCATCATAAACTGTAAGAACGGCTGAACTCCAGTTCCAGTTTGGAGATCTAATCCACTACTAGAGTATCCGGCAAATTAATCAGGATTGCAGTCCTCGGTCATCCACCAGTTTTTGTGGACGTTCTCAGTCTTCCGCCATCAACCCGGCCAAATCAACAGTCAGCACTCCGCCAATTTTGCTATAGTCTGGACCTCCAATTGCTGCAGTTAAACAGAGCCGATCACCGAGAAGTAAATCTAGAACAACACTCTTCTTCTACACAAGATCCACCACCACCGCCGCTGCGCCCCACCTCCGCTGCGCCCCACCTCTGCTGCGCCCACACTGCCGCTGCGCCGCCACCGCCGTCGCGCCGCCGCGCCGCCACAGCCGCCGCGCCGTCACAGCCGCCGCGCCGCCACCGCCACCACCGCCGCCACCGCCGCCGCGCCGCCTCAGCCGCTGCCCCGCCTCGGCCACTGCGCCTCCTCCGCTGATGCGCCGCCTCAGCCGCTGCGCCGCCTTCGTAGCTGCCACCGCAAGCTCGCGCTCGTTCTGCTCTGCGACTGAAATCAAGAAAGGCAGAGCACTCTTTCCGCCGGTAGAGATCAGTCCACCAGTTTTCTTGGATATTTTCAGTCCCCCACCATCGTACACGGCCAAACCCTGCTTATTGTTTTAACAGAAGGAAAAAAACCATGTTTAGTGTTTTCAGCTCCAAGAAATTGTTCTGTCAGACCTGCTGCAAATCAATTGAAGAAACAGACCAATTAAAAAAAGTGGGTTAAACACAAAATTGTAGAAGTTTGATCTGCAAATGCCAATTTCTCAATCTTCTACAATGGCGGACAATGTATACGCTGCTATTGAAGCCTGCAAGCAAAATATATTACGCAGTTTTGATGCTTTTGAGTAGCGCTTGAAAAGTAATTTACAAGCAAGATACGATTCATGTCCGCATTTTTCTGATGGGGATCCCGTTGATTGGCTTTATAAATTACGGTTGTATTTTTCGAATAACAATATTCGCCCGGCAGATTTCATGATCTGCGCAGCTCTACACTTAGATAGACCCGCATCTATTTGGTATCGGGCTACATTACGCATTCATCCAGCTATGACATTTTCGTGGTTTGTTGATGCCATAGTTAAAGAATATAGTCATAGTGTTGAGAATTTTGTTGGGACAATAAATCAATTTCAACAAACATCAACGGTTCAAGCTACTCAAACTTTAATTGAAAAATTATCGACCTGTGAACCATGAATCTCTTTCCTTGACGGGCTTACCTCATCTCTGACAATCATCAAATCGTCACCAACAACAATAGAAGATGTTCATGATATAGTTCTTAAACACGTCAATGTAACCCTTGAGCCTTCAAAGCAAGTGGAATATGATTTGATGGGCCCGTCTATCACATCCACAATGAAGAACGATTATGAGGATGTGTCGGAAGAGCACTATGTTGTTAAACTTTTACCATGGATAACTCCAAAAGAATTGACGGACCCGTCACCATCCATGACAACGCCGCCAACAATGAACGTTGAACATAAGATAATTGGAAGCAGTGACACAATTATTGTGGTTGCTATTACGAATTCATTGCCACCATCGCCAAGACAACCACAAGAGCAAGAACCACTTGATGTACGGGTGGTCGGGTCAATACTAATTTCTTCGGTTATTCTCGTTTTTGATCCAGGAGGAAATTCTAGCACCCAATGAGACGTCTAGGCATAACAACAACAATCCTCATCTTCGGTCCGACATCGGCTAAATTTGAAGAACACAATATAGTTTTTTTTAACTAAACGACGAGGACGTCGTTTCAAAAGGGGAATGCAATGTAACGACCATTAGGCCACGTGTTCAATTCATTATAATCATTGTTGTTGTTGGTGTTATAAATAGGGATTAATTGTTGTAATAGGCATTATGAAAAGATTAATAAAGTTGTTTGTTCCTCTCTTTCTCCCGGCCCTTCTTCTTCTCTCCCATCTCCGGCCACCCCCGGCCTTCGTCCCTCTCCCTCACCTCCGGCCACCTCTCCTCTTGGCCTTTCTCTATATCTCTGCTACTATAGATTTTGCATTTATATATTTTAACGATCGGAAGATCGTTATAACATGATGGCAGAAATGCATTGATACTATGGAGCCAGAAGTACTGCTATATAAGTGGGGTGTACTCTAAGAGAGAGCAACCATAGTCTCTTAACAAGGACAAGAAGGGATATTTTAATTCATGGATTCTAACATCACCGGTCATTAAATAGGTTTGCATGACTTTTAATGGAAACCAATAACTCCTATCTACCAACCACTCCTAATAATGACTCAACAATTAATAAAAGGCAACTTGACTTATATTAAAGACCATAATAATAACTACAAACGAAACTCGGGGTGAGGAGAGAAAACCGAAAACCGATAAAATCGACCAAACCGACTGAACCGCACCAATTTTGAAACCAAGCCACCGGCTCGGTGTCGGTTCGGTCTGGAGCTTTTGAAAACCGAAGCCATATCGGTTCGGGTCGGTTTTAAGGTATTTAAAACCGACCAAACCGAACCGAACCGACGTTAGTAATTGATATTATAATAATTATAAATTATGTATATATTAAGTTTTATTTTATAATAATTATAAATGATGTATATATTAAGTTCTATTTTATAATAATTATAAAGGATGTAAATGACTTATATGAACTTGAGTTCAAGTCAAGTTCAAGACCACTTAAATTTTATGACTCAGTCAGAGTCACGACACCCCTCCTAAATAAATGAAATAATCTCACTTACGGGCTACGACTTGCTTATCTATAACGAATAGCTACTTGATGATTGAATGAAAAAGCCTCAAAAATTGAACTTTATTGGAGGCCTGCTGTGCACCAACTTTTCTGGTAACAGTATCTTCCAATGTGAGCTCATTCAAATATCTTAGTCATTATCTGAATTTTCTTGTTCTTGAATTATGTCAATAAGCAACTGTCCGTAAATGTGAGGATAGTACTGTTTAATAGACGTTAATTTTAATCATCACAAATTCTTCAAGTGAGCAGACTTCAATGGTGGACGCCGAATCTGTCTATATATCTTCAAATTTCTTCAAATGAGCAGTCTTCTGGTAACATTATCTTCACAAATTTTAATAGACGTTAATTTTGATCATCACAAATTTTGATCATCACACAAAAACATTTTTATATCTTCATGTGTATATATCACAGAGTATCACATAATCTTATAGTAGAAACTACACCGAACAAGCTTGCAAACTATTTCTCTATAGTGTTGTCGCAAAAAACCGACACCGAACCGCAGAAAACCGACTATGAACCAAACCGTACGGGTTCGATTCGGGTCGGTTTAGACAAACCAAAAACCGAGGTATGTCGCTTCGGTTTCGGTTTGGGTCCAAACCGAACCGCTCGCAGCCCTAAACGAAACCCCCAACAATAACTAAGCCCGAAGCCCATAACTAGTTCATCAAAGGGGAATATTAGTTTTTTTATTAGTTTATCAAGAATTTTACTAAATCTTTTTATTCATCATTATTTTAATGTAAATTTTCAATTTAGGGAATTAGTTAGCAAGCCTATTGATGGGGATCGATCGCATGATCGTGTTCGATGGAGATCGAGACACCACTCGGTGAGCCCCGTTTTTGCAAATTTGGCGGAGATGCGTCGATCGGATCGGCGATCAGAGACTGTGAGCGCGTTTGAAGCATCGTTTTTCATTTTACAAGTAATTTATTTTATTTTTTGGCATGTATTTGGTGTTTTAGGACAACGGACGTAATAGACGATCGTAGCCGTTCACGTCGGGTGCCAAATCGCCCCCTCTCGTTATAAATATTGGTGGATGTTCAGATTTTTCAGTCATTGCTGAGTTTGTGAGAGAATCCCAATCCGACAATCTTTGTGATGCGACGTCGCGAGCCCGGGATGTGACACCTTGGTCCATTTTCATTTCATGTTTATTTTCTTCTTAATTTTCCTGTGAACTAGTCAGTTATCCCACGTCTCCTCCAGTTCAGCCCTTCAATATTCAGTTTTCACACCCACTGTTCATCTTCCTCGCCTAAAATCGCACTGAGCCACCCTGTTTGCGAATGTATACCGTTGTAGCACAACTCCAGCCATATTCATCATCATTCTTTCCCCACAAGCGTTCGACTCCGCTTCTCACTCGCCTGGAACCGCAGCCATGAGCCACCGGCCATATTTTGTATCCTACATCTCCAAACGTCGGCGTCTCCCTTCCCTCTCTGTTTTCCCACGATTGTCCCACCATATCCGTAAATCCTACAGCCCTGGTCATCGATCTCCCTCTGTAACCACAAAGTTGCAACACAGTTACAACAGGTAAGCCCCATAAACCCCCATTCGACTGTTTCAAGCCTTCTTCTCCTCAATACTCAACTATTCTAGTCGACTGTGCATGGACTTCCTCTCTATTGTCGGTCTCTTCCAATCCCGCCTGCATCTGAAAAGTCCATCCTAGTGTTGTTTCCGTTAGGAAGTCATCCCGATCCTAATCCAATAAGGAAAAGGTTTTGAATCCCATTTGTGAGCTCCAAATTACTGAGGCACCATTGTGCAGGGATCGGTTTTCATTGATCCAATATGCATTCCCCCACTTATCCAGAGCCAACACCTGTGGGATTCCTAGCGGCGTCTTCTTTCCTACACACATCACTGCCAAATCTCCATAGTTACGTGAGTATTATTGTTTTGTGTTGCTTTATTTTGTATGGAATTTTGGATGGACATGTTGTATGTGCTTGGTTATTGAGATTTCTAGTGCTTTTGTTTAGTTTCTTTAAAACCCTACAAAAATTATTCGTGCAATTTGTGGTGGATAGCACCTCATGCAAAGACGAGTGTGATCTTGGTTGTGCTCCAAAAATTACAAACTCACATTGTGTAGATCTTGCCTAATTTATATAATTATATTTGCAGTTTTTAAACTTCGGATTAATTGATTACAAGCGTTCATCATTTACATTGGGCTCGTTCACAGTCATTTCACATTTGCACGTTATCCATTAGCGTGTCGACATCATTCATTTTCACCCAATCATGTCCCACGTCACCTACTTAAAAGCATTTTATAATAATGTAATTCATCTAAACCGCTCTCAAATAAATTTCCAAACTCTCATTCCTCCTCTCTCCCTATTCATTGGCTCAAAGGGCTCTCTCGCTCCTAATTGTCATTCACAAGGTCTCTTACACACTAGCTGTTGTCAGTCTCCCTCCCAACAATCCTCCTCCGCATAAACCAGCCACTATCTTCTATCTTTCAGTTGTTGGCCAGCCCTTAATCACCATCCACCAACAATGCAAGGGAGCGCCACGGACATCAAATTAAATAGGATTTGCTGTCTTTTTAAGGAAATCATTCCGAATTTGCTTCTATTGTTGCGGGAAAATAAGCAAGGGAGGAGCAAAAGATCTGTCCATTGCCCAAGAAGAGCTTCAAGAACTATCAAGAAAGTTAGTTTTATTGACTTTTATGAAGATAAAAGTAAATGCAACTTTTCTCTACCAATTATGGAATATGTGAGTTTTGAACTTATTGCTAAATTGTCGGCACTGTTGCAGGTCATGCATGCCTCATGTTGCTAGAAGATCATTCGCATTACAACATCACTTAGTCTTATTTGAATTCACAGGTGTCAGGCACGCGACTCTGCCACTTTCGTGATAGTATCTCGATCTTGACATTGCACAGGGGCCACCAGTGCCCCGCATGACAGTACTCCGGCCATGACATTGTCCCGGCACGACGGCGCTCCTGCCGCTCGCAAACTCCCAAACACTATACTCCGCCCTTAGCTCGTTTTTTTCGTGTGTACGAGGTTTGTGAGCGGCGGGGAGAGCACATTTTTTATTATAGATAAGGAACTTTACCTATATGAGAGCGTATTTTTTAAAATTAAAGAAAAAAACACACATAAATTAAAGAAATTGAAAATTTTGTAATAAAGAAGGGTAAAATCAAAAAGTTGAATGTTTCACCCCCCAGCTATTATTCCCTTTTAATATAGTATGGAAGTATAGATATACATTCAGAGGTAGCTATGCTCAAATTTTATGTCCAAGACCATAGTAATACTTTATCGGATATGATTTCCTAAGTTGTTCCAAACAACATAAACTGCTCGAGCAAACCAGCACTGAAATTTAAACAAGACAAGATCCAAACGATGCAACAAAATCCTACTTTCTACACACAATAAATTGAAAATTGTTCACTTCAGAAGCTACTCTCTCCCTGAATCATCAGTCCACCACAACAACCAATCATACTTCACTACCAGGAGGATAAGGAGCAGCATCACGCGAAAGGCACGTACCTCGGCTCCAGTATAGCCACTGGCCCCTAAAACCCCAACACGAACAGATTTTGCCGAACCCTTGGAATTCACGTTCGAGGTCTCCAGAA